>CAJHQP010004009.1:0-60033 GCA_905132765.1 Moricandia arvensis | reverse complement strand
ATTCTTAACACTATTATAGGCGCAACCATCTGAACTCGTAGGCTGTCGTCAATGATGCGGATGAGGTTCTATCGATCGATGATATTTGCTCAATGGCAGTCGATGCTGTCCGTAAAGAAGTGGCGATCGATGCTGAGTAGATGTTGTCGATCCATGCTTGTTGTCTTTATTTGCGGATCGTACGTTCGAGTTGCTGTGGGTCTGAGAAGAGTAAGTCTTGTCCTTTGTTGCTTCTGGTACTCCTTTGCATCCACCTGAAAAAAAAAAAAGAATAACCAGTAAGTTGAAAGTAACAAACCTAGACTACATCCTAAAAAATAAATCTAATGGCGATCAATGTTCCCTGGCAATGTCTCCAAATTTGACACTCGATGTTTTTATGTTCTAACAAGGTATAAATATCCTAAACAAATAACTATCAAATGAACCCTTAATCCTAACACAAAAAATAATAAGCTTGCTAGGAGAGATCAAGTATCGTACTTAGGGATCGAATCCATAGAGAACAATGGCTTACGAGAGATTTCTTATTTCTAAATACTAAGTTAGGTAATTATATATATTGGTAACAAGTAATCAGGTCAAGGAAATATTCCTTATTTGAAGGTATATATGCAATATGAAAATATGCTAATAATGTAAATATGGAAATGTGATGATAGACTAACTAGATGCAAATGTAAATATGATAGATCTAGGGGTTTCAAGCTTATGAATTATGGGTATAGGAGGCACGGATATGTAAATGTTCTAGAACTCAAATATTAATATTCTTACCCTTTTAACTCCAACTCTCGTATGCGAGTAAAAGGAAAGACCATCGATCGACGGCTGAAGGCCTTGTGTCGATCGACGGTGAAATCAAAAGGAAGAATGACGAGATTTGATATGCCTCACCAAGTAAATTAGACCAGCTCTCGCATGCGCTTAACACCTAGTTCAATGAAGTCTATTCTGGCACATAAGCCTACTCTCGTAGTCGTTCATGTCCTTACTTTCGAGATCCTAGTTAGCTATTCTAGAATGCAAGCACTAAGAACAAATCAATTTATGGCTATTAACTTAACCTAGCAATCCTACTTTTGGGCTAATCCATGATTGCTATCATTCAACCCTAATCTAGTTGATAACTACTAAGACATAATTAAAGTAAGAATAATAATCTGAATATATGCATAGATAAAATAATGGGGTTCCAAAAAGAATTCCTTAAGGAGTTATGAATCTTCTCCCCAAAATAAATCCTAAAACTATGGAGAGCTGGTGCCACACACACACACTTTGCCACAAAACTAGGCACCCAACACCCACTCTCTCTTTTTGGTGCAATACATAAAGTATAAATATAAAACCCTAAAGTCTAGGTCAAAACTCATCCAAGGGTAATCTGTAATCCTTGTGTCATTTCTCTAACTTGGGCTTGAAAATCGTCTGTCTGCGAATTGGACATCAAACGATGGCAGATGTGCAACATCGATCGATCTTGGTCATGTAGTATCGGTCGACGCCAACGTTGTGTTGTTGATCGATGGTAGTCTTGTACTTTAACTCTCAAAACGATTAGCTACGGATTATTCTCCTCTAAATGCTCCAAAACCTCCAAGTATATCTATATATCTCCAAAACGTACATGGACCTTTAAAGACCTTAAAACATAACCTAGAAACACATAACAGACCCTAAACAGAGTAGAGCCTAAAACTGGTAATAAATAGCCTATATCACTAACTTACCCACGCTTCACACAAACCCGGGCAAAAACCCCCACACCAGAAAGCGAGCACGGCTTTTGTAGATCCACGGTTGGAGAAGCTCTTTCACGACGTGGCTGCTCCGGTTGAAGAGCGCGAGATGCAGCTAACCCAACAGTCTACTGGTGGAAAACCCGTCAAATTGTCTACACATGAGGTAGACATGATCTTTGAAGAGGTAAATTTTAAAAATATTTTATAATTTTAATTTATAATTTTATAATTTCAAAAAAGTATTTCATTTTTAATTTAAAAAATATTTGTTTAAAAGGTTGATCCAAGAAAGAAGGAGCGGACAATGGAATAGGATCCGTCAATGACGTCCCAGAGGCGACTTTGTCTTAATTGTCGAGCCTTGATGAGGACAATGCTCGGCTGAAGGCTCAGATGGACGACCACAGTTTCGTTTGCAATCTCTAGAGGATCTTCTCGACATTATGGCGGTTGAAAACCATGTTCTACAAAGAGCGTTGGAGGAGAGATGTCGGAATCTCAGCGGACAAGCGCCTCCCTTCGATCATGTAGATGGGCCTCGAGACTATACGGAAGGGATGAGACCTCCAACAACTACTTCAACAATGTCGAGCTGTAGTTTTTTGTTTTAACTATTTTCATTTAGTATTATAAATTTTAGATATTCAGTTTTTATATTTAAAATTATTTTAATTTTGAATACTTTAATATTTATTTTATAATTTTATAATATATTTTATTTTATTGAAAGTTCCATTTAAAATACTCGTAAATTTTACAAGTAATTTACAAGGAACAACTTGTAAAGTCCTCGTAAAATTTACAATGACTTTACATGGAAATCCTTGTGCATTCCTTGTAACAAGTTATGACATGTAAGTTCGTCGTAAATAATACAAGTATTTAGTGAGTACTTTACTAGGAAATATTACAAGGTATTTACGAGGACATTTTACTAGGAAAGTATGAGGATTGTTTCCTTTCTCGGTTACGACAAATTTTATTCATTGTAAACATTACAACGATCATGCATTACGACGAGCTTTGTACAACAAATCACTATTCCTAGTTAATTCGTCGTGATGGGGATATTACGACGAATTAACAAGGAAATATGTCCGTAATAGACGCATTTTCTTGTAGTGGTGATTTCTCTTCGGTTCAGCCAATTTTATTGTGTTTATTTCTCAAGCATGAGCTATGCTTAGTGCTTCTCTTTTATCGCTAAGCTTGAGTCTAATTCTCGGTTTCTTTTTCTTCTTGATCATCTTTATTTCGTTTTGTGTTCAAGGTTTTTTTCTTTTCGCTAGTTATGCTCGGCTTCTTTTTTGAATATGAATCAATCTTCGCTTCTTTGAGTTTTAATCAAACTCGCCTTGGAATTTAAGGATCGAGATAGTTGATGAAGAAACGGCGAACTGGTGCAAAGTCACATGATAAATTGGTGGCGACTAAATAAGGATGAACATACAAGAAGATTCAAGCTTCGAAGATGGGTCAAAAACTGTCTGTCCATTAGCTTTATGGTAAGGAAAAGTCCACATATCTCCTCTTTTTCAAATCGAAGCTGAGTTGTGGACATGGACATGAACACAATCCTTATCTTTATTGTTGGATTTCATTTTGGATATAATATATATTAAAAATCTAAAATTTGTTATCTGCTTGTAACCAATAGACTTTTGGGGCATTTATTGAAAAAAGTTGATGTGGGAATCAAATTTGCACTGTCGATTTTTTGTAAAATAAGGTAATTCAGGAAACCCTAACTTTCCCAGAGGTCTCGGATTTCTGCTAAGACAAACGTTAAGCAATCAGATGATAAAAGCAGACAAAGTAAATAATCAAATACACGAGAGAGAGAAGAAGGTCTTATTCTCAATTCGTGAATGAGCGTTACAACAGGTAAAACCTCGGCCGTAACCACCTAAGACTCCATTAACCAATTTTAGTCGCAGCTCGAAAATAAAAAATAGAAAAATTGCCTAAAACGCACTAAGTGCTAAGTTTTCTGCTATTTCTTTCGTATCCCTTGACTCTCTATCTTGGTGTTCCTTATATACTCCTCTCAAGGTGGTTCCCTCTTTCCTGTTCTGCCCCCGAGTCGTGGTTATCGCCTTGCGGAAATATTCTATTTTTCTTCGATCTTCAAGATTGTCCCTAGAAAATTGACCTTTATCTTCTGGACTTGACATATATCTTCCGAACTAGCCATTTGTCTTCTCTTGCAAACAATAGATGAACCATCATAGTATCCTTGGGCTCAATCCATCTAAAACCGTAAGTGGGCTCTTAGCCACATCTTAGACCCTTTTGGGCCACTTTCGAAAACATTTTTACGATCTCTCAGAGAGAAAATGTCTGGTATGACGTCGGTTTTGTAAATAGTTCAAATGACTCGTATAGTTGAGACAACTTTGTGTTAAGTCAACCGTTTTCGTTTTTATACGAACCATTTAATTCATAGGATAAAACAAGTCTTGTCGGTTTTTATCGTAAAGTTCGAACGATAATTCCAATAGAGACAAAAAAGAGAAGATGTGATCGAGGTTCAAAAGAATTCCTGATCGGGACCGAGATGGATGGTGCTGATCCAACTCGCCTGATGGCGTGATGGTTGTGGTCAATCAAACTCGTCATTGGGCAAGTTGGACGAGCTGATCCAACTCGCCTGATGTCGAATTGGATGGGGACAATCCAACTCGCCATCAGGGGAGTTGGTCGAGCAGTCACACAAGTATTCAAATTCTTTACTTGCTTCATTCCACAAGAATTTCTCTTAAGGTAGAAAGATCTTTTTCTTCATTTCTTTCTTTTACTGTTCTTGATCATGTATTCAAGCCAGAGAGCTTCAAATAAGGCTTTGTGCTATGTTGTGTTTTTGACATATTTTGCATATATTTTCTAAAGTTTTTTCAGGTCTTTATCGATTCAATTTAGTCCTTTTCAGTCATTACAGGTCTGGAGAAGGTTAAAAGGCTCTACGAGGGACACATGAAGAAAGGAATGCAAATTGGAGTTTCCTGCGTTTAAACCAAACATAGCTACCTGACGAGTGCTCCCGAGTGAATGGAGCAACCGATTGACTGCTCCTGCGGCAGAGATTTTTAAGGAAACTTCTAATATTTTGGGATTTTTCCTAATCATCCCTATTTTCTCTCTTACAGCCGCAAGACACCGGCAATATATCTTTTCTGATTTCTATTATTTTTCAACACTAGTTTGACACAAGAAAATAGACCTTAGATATTTGTACTTGGTGATGTGATAGCTTAGAAGGGAGAAGGGCCATCTCTCACAATTTAGAGAAGAACCCACCCACCAGCGCGATTCTATGTTCCTAAGGTTCTCTATCCAATTCCACCTAAACATCTGATGGATCCCACTAATGCAGAGCAGCTGGCTGGATTGTCTTAAAAGATCTCATTTGAACATTCTTGGGAGATTCATTCATTGCATATTTTCTTCAAAAACTATAGAGTGACTCTAGAGGAAATTGAAGCACTCTATATTGAAGCATTGAGACCAGAACCCAAGGTATTGCCTAAGCTTGATGATCCTGGAAAGTTTGTTTTCACATGTTTCATCACATGAGTTGAATTTAAGGAAGCTCTTTATGACTATGGGTCTAGTGTGAATCTTTTCTCAAAGATGATTGCAGACAAGCTGAGTAATGTTGATGTTGAGCGTTCTCAGATGACTCTTGCTTTTGTAAACTCTTCCAGAGCATTCCTTTATGGTACCATTCGCAACATTCCTGTCAAAGGTGGGGACTGTATTATGCATACTGAATTTTAGGTTGTTGAGATGAGCAAGAACTATGAGATGTCTTTGATCCTTGTGAGACCATTTATGGCTACAGTGGGAGAAATCATCGATATGCCGAATAAGAGAGTCTCCTTCTCCAACATCAACAAGAAGGTTTTCTACAAGGTTATCCCCACCTGATTCCCTACGTTGCACGCCTCTTGCATCTCACTGGTTAGTGGATAGAAGTTGAAGGTTGATCCTAAAAAGGAGCTTAGTGATAAGGGTGAGAGCAGGCTGGTCTTGGATGGAGATCCTCACACTGATACCAAGAAACTCAGTGGGTATGCAAAGGTGATAGAAAAGGTCCAGAAGAAAAGGGTCAAGGGTGGTCCGACAATTACATTGATACCTCGCATGTGTGATGAGAACTCCATTGAGTATGAGGTAAAGTGCAAAGTTACCTCTAAACCATTCTCTAAAGTCAATGTTATTCTCACACATGAGCTGAAAGATAAAAGGGAAGTTGTTGTTAAAGGGTTGTTGAGTAGTGTTTTGAAGCTGAACATGTCGGATTGTGGAGCTTGTTTTGGAACAAGAGCTCAAGCTCAACCTGACTAAACCCTTTCACCAAGTCAATCTAGTGACTTAAACCAAGCGCTTGGTGGCAGGCAACCCATTGGTAAGCGTAAATATCATTAGGATTTGCTTTTTACTTATTTTTGGTTTTCATTTATTGAGTCTTAGGTCAAAATCAGAAAAAAATCCGAGATACTTCAAAAATTATGGGTTTCAGAAATGAAGCACCCATCCCTCTGAGAGGAGCGACTGCTCTAAGCGGAGATATGATGATAGAGCACCCAATATTTTCCTTAGCACCCGCTCCACGCAGGTAAGAATCTCGATAAAAAAATTCATATTCTTGTTTACCTTCTCTTTGATTTATTTTCATTCAGGGATGGTTTGAAGTAAGTGTGGAGGAGGGCCTTCGTCGTTTACTAACTCGTTTTCGTCTTTTGTTTTAATTTTGAGTCGAGTAAGTAGGTTTTTAGGATCGAGTCAGTCAAAACTTTGTCGGAATTAGGACCTTATTTTGTGTTGATCACTAACCAAGTCATGCCTTAGTTATTTTATTCAGTGACCTTAGCAGTGGCGAAAGACACACAAGTGGACCTAGAACACCCTGACATTTTCTCATTTGGTTCTCCAGAAGCTTTCGTGTTGTCGAGGTTACACTGGAAAGACTTAGCTCCATTAACTTGAACTTAATCTTGACTGCAATTCTTCTTGTTGTGGGTTTTAGATCAGGGAAACGAGAATAGACTCAAGACTTATTATTCTTTCTATCGATCTTGTTGATCATGAGTGGCTAGCTCTTTTTTAGTTAGTTTTTACCCTGCACCTTAGCCTTTATTTCACCTTCATGCATTTCTTTTCAGTGTTATATGTGAAAATATGTGGAAAAGGTCAGAGAGGAAAGGATTGATGCAGCCTCTTACTCGTTACTGCTGTAGAGGTTCAGATATTCAAAGAGAACAGGCGGATTAAGGGGAGACACCGTTCCACAACTAATGAATCGCGAGAAAGGGTGGGAACCAGAATGGTTGCGAAATCAGAACCACCAGTGGCACTCATAACCATCACCTGTTATCCCCTTCTTCGTCACATTTCAAGTATTAAAAACGAGAATAAGATGATGGAGAAGGGGAAGAAGTAAAATAAACATGATCCACTGGGACGGTTGAGTAAAAGAGTGAGTACCGATTTGAAAGAACAAGGAGCAAGCGGATGATCGAGCAATTGTTCCAGAGAGGAAGAGAGCATGCAAAAAATGAGTGGAGGCTGTTGACATTAATGGATCTATTCTCTCTTGCAATTTACGCAATATCTTGCATCCTCTACAAAGAAATTGTAACCCCTAAACACTAATTAGCTCCACCTAAACACTTAAATAGCTTGTTCCACACCTAGAACAGCTTACCCTGACTAATACATGCAATGAGAAGCTCACACCACTCTTAATTGATTGTAATGAGTTTTGTCTAGAAAGTGTGACTTTTGCAAGTTTGATATATAGAGTATGGAGCCGATAGTGAACAGCATTCAGTGGGGTGTAGTATGGGTGTGTTGTCCAAGTTTATTTGCTTGTATGGTTCATAGATTCGTGTTTAAAGTATGGTTATCGAGAATAGAAGAGTTCCCACACTTTCAAACCTTTCTCCATGTGTTTGATACTTGACATTGTTTGAGGACAAACAAGGATCTAAGTCTAGAGAATTGAATATATTGTGTTTTTGACACATTTTACATATGTTTTCTACAGTGTTTTCAGGTATTTATCGAGTCAATTTAGTCCTTTTTGAGTTATTACAGGTCTCGAGTAGGTTAAGAGGCTCTAGGTTGGACACATGAAAAAAGGAATGCAAATTGGAGTTTTCCTGCGTTTAAACCCAGCGGAGCAACCTGACTGGTGCTCCTAAGTGAACGGAGCAACCGACTGACTGCTCACGCAGCAGAGTTTTATAAGGAAACTTCAAATATTTTGGAATTTTCCCTAATCATCCATCTTTTCTCTCATGCAGCTGCCAAAGACCTACAATATATCTTTTCTGATTTCTATTATTCTTCAACACTTCTTTTACTCAAGAAACCAGAACCTTAGAGATTTGTACTTCGCGGTTTTCTACCTTAGAAGGGAGCAGGGCCATTTCTCTCAATTTAGAGAAAGATTCCCCCTCAACCCAATTTTTCTTTTCTTGCAGAAATATTTCATGTCTTCTCCTACTATGATCTATGTACATTCTTTTTCCATGGCTGAGTACTCAGCTTGCTTAGTCTAGGGTGTAAGGGTGTTAGATCCGTGAGATTGACATAAATAAGTTATAAATTTGATTGTCTTCATTCATAGTTGTTTTTATTGCTTGCATTAATATGATCACTTAGTACATGAACTTAGGTTTAATTTGTTCATTAAACTGTGTAATAGGTTGCTAGACATAGCATGAATGAGCATTACATCCCTAAACAGCGAGAGTAGATGTTAGGGTGTTTTGTGAACAAATCAGACTTGATCTTAATCTTTTTCATCACGTGTCAATTCAAACGAGAGCATAGGTGCTGAGATTGATTGACAAAAGGTGAAGCACCACGAGACTGGCCTGATCTAATTACATGTTCTGAATTCTAGACTACCTCTTAATTTTACTTGAATAATGGTTTGGCTCACAAGTGTTTGCACCCGAGCAAACCACCCTAGTCTAGAATCCTTATAACCTGAATTCAAACCACCTTGCTCTCTGTTCCTTGCTCTCATTGAATTTTCAGTTTAGAACACTCGATTGTTTTAGCTTGAAATTGAACCCATAATTTAAAGTGTTAAATGTTCCTGTGGAATTGTATCATAAATTTACAACAATCACTGTTAACTTGAAAGTAGTAAGATCCAATTTTAGTGTATCACTTTACCTTCTTGCTTCGACCCCAGTAGCATTCA
Organism: Moricandia arvensis; assembly: GCA_905132765.1. Taxonomy (NCBI): domain Eukaryota; kingdom Viridiplantae; phylum Streptophyta; class Magnoliopsida; order Brassicales; family Brassicaceae; genus Moricandia; species Moricandia arvensis. Next base: position 51,069 of record CAJHQP010004009.1, on the reverse strand, counting down.
TACCTAGGATGGTTGAGTCACCGCAAAAGTCAAATTCGTGGCACACTCCAGTTATCCTGCGGAAGCGGATGCGTATTGGCTGGCTACGTGCAATTTAAAGGCTCCTCCACATGAATCATGGTATTCACCCCCAGTTAGTACTAAAAGGACCCCTAGTTGTCCGAGTGACAGTTCTCCTTTGTATCTTGACGTCATCTGACGTTTCTGCCATGTCTCGAACCCGGTCGAATTTCATCTTCCAATGGCTGGAGAACGTGTCGATGCTCCTCCGGATGGTTACTTCACATGTTACGATGCTTTTCTGCTGCGTTTTCATTTATGGTTTCCCATCCCGAGGGTAATCGTTCAAGTCCTGGATCGGTTTGGATTGTCGATAAGCCAAATCACTCCTACCAGCTTGCAACATCTTATCAGGATTTTGGTCTTGAGTTATGAGCGCGGCATGACTCTCGACGCTGATTATTTCGAGGCTCTACTAAAGCGAGTGGGAGCGGGAACATCGCTCACATGTCGCTTGAGCCCAAGGAACGATATGGCGATAATCAAGGGGTTTGCTTCGAACATGCATGAGTACCGAAAGATCTACTTTTTGTGCGTGTAGGGACCGAGTCCGTCGAGGAGAGTTACATTCCTATTTTTAGGAGTAGATGGGCCAAAAAGGTATCTTGATTAAATATCCTTTGGTGTTTTTCATTTTGAAGATATCTAACCTCGTACTTGCTTTCTTTGTTTTGCAGTTACTAATCCTCTGCCCCCATTTTTCGAGGATCTGCCTATTTAGATCTTCTTCGGGACGGTCCATATTTTTGGGGCTATTTTTCTCTGAGACGAGTTCGTCTTGCAGTGGCGTATAATCATTCTCGACTACAGCCCGATTTATCAATGGAAGAAGAATCAGAGCTGGGCATGGACGAGTCCATTCCTTTCGAAATTTTGAGGGAGAGGTTGAGGTCTCCGAAGGACAAACACTTTTCCAAAACCGGGGACGGAGATGCCGTTGACGTGTTAGAGTTTCCTTCAGACTATATGTTCTGCACTTTTCGCGCTGGCCAGGCCAGTGAGAGTGGTACTGATAGGGTCGATGTACCGGAGCTCGGTACACTGGGCCCCGACCTCAAAAATTCTTTGATTCAGAATGCCCTCGACCGAGATTGATTCCATCGAGTCGCCACAGTTTTCGAAGGCATGGAGGATGGTCAACGGGGTTAGTCCTTGCTTTAGGACGTTTTTCTGTTTTTTGCCAAAAACATTCTAACTTCTGAAATTTTGTAGGGTCTCCTAATCATGAATGAGGCTCTCAAGGCGAGTCGCTGGAGGCACGCACAGCTCATTTCAAGGGCGAGACAGATGAGAAAGAGATTGCCCACTTGAAGGGTTGAGATGGCAGAAAATTCTCTTCGCGAGAGGGAGCTGGCCGCGAAGGAGGCTCGTCGAGCATACCGGAGAGGGGAGAGGGAGGTCACCAGGATCGTAGAGAACCGTCGTGTACAGTTTACGAATGATTTTCTTAGCTGAAAAAGACGTGTAAGTTTGTTGGTGACTATCGCGAGTGTTGCAGTGCCGTTGGCGGATTGTATCTCACGCAGGCCTCTGAGTATTCTTACGAAGAGGAGATGGACAAGCAGTCGACTCGCATGCATAGGAATGCGAATAGAGACTCCATGATTCCCCAGATCGAAGGGAGGATTTGGGATCAGTGGGCTCCGATTCCCATGTCTCCTGATTCAGAGAAGATCAGAATGGGAGTTCCCGGCGAGACTGGTGAGGTAAACCAGCCAGCGGCCCCTGTTGCCGACTGCTCGTTTGGGAGGTCGATGTTCGGACACTATAATCCTTATCTGTAGGATGTCGTCGTACTCGATGGGAAAGTGTTCCCTCTCAGTATTATGTTTCTATTTTATGCTTGCTGAGTGTGGCCTTTTTTATGTTTTCTTAGGCCGGGTTCGGCCATATAAGATTGTTGGGACTGGCCACTTGTGGCTTCGAGTCGCTTGCCGACTCGCGGGTTGACCAAATGAATTATGCTTCTTTTAAAGGAAACTTAGAGTGTTTTGACTGAGTATGGAGAGAAGAATATGGGTTTTCTTGTAGTATCTAACTCTGGGTGAGTCATTCCGTTCGTTGCTCGTTTAAGACAGGAATGTTAAAAAAAAAATCCAAATTTTTTTGAAGTTTCAAGAGTGTTTAGATATGAACGAAGAGACATGTTTAAGATCTCATATCGATTTTATATCATGCTTTGGGATGTTATAGACCAGTGTTTTGGTTTAGGGAAAGACCTAGGTTTACTCTGGGTTTAAGGTTTTGCGGTGAATAATCGGCTGTTGGGTTACCTGTTGCGATTTTAACATGATTCGTACCAATTAAAATCCGCGATAGGTTCTTGGCTTATACGACTTGTATGGTACGAATCGAGCATCTCTCGGAAGATAATTTTTAAGTCACTCGTAAGTGCTGCCCAAAATTTCGGATTTCTTTTATAGCGGGCTATTATCTTAGTCGGATGTATGAGGACCAAGGGAAGGTCTATTCTGTCGTTCTTTTTAGAGAACAGTCGATGTATTCACTGGGGCCAGTCGACGAATATGATGTAAGAGCAAGTGCTTGATTATAGTCGCGGTCGGACTGTTTTGTGTTTCAAGACTGAAGATATATGTTCAAAGATTTTACCCGACGTCTAGCTTTGTTTCCCGAAAATATACCTTGCGTGAAAGATGGTTTTGAATGTTTGAGAGTGGATGTCTCGTGTTTTGGTCGGCAGATGGTTTTGACCGTGAACCGGGAAAAATGTTTGTGAAGTATTACGAAAACGTGTTTTCCATTTAGAAGTTTGAATAGTTTTCGCTATATTGATTTTATCATAAAGTTTTCGTCTCCGAATTGTGCGATAGATGTATCGTTTGTACTTAGGTATTTCCGAACGTGTCTTGTGATGTTCTTGCGATAAAAAAGGCTTGCGAGGCTTTCTGAAAAATCCTTATTGCGTTTTCTTATTATCGAACGAAATTTTAAAATGTCGAGTACTAGAGAGGGATATTGAAAATTGTGGGAGTATAGGAGTTTATGTATACATACCCACTCCCCCCCCTTTTTTATAGAGGGGGATAGTTGAACTCGCCTTTCAAGGATCAAGCGATCTCGTAGTTCAGTTGGTGCTGCGAGTGTGTTTACTCGGTACCAGCATTGATAGTCTTGGTTGTATCCGGATCGATGTATTCTTCCAGATTTATCTCCTCCTGTTGGGTCAGGGCGTTAGGCTCGGAAACCTGCTGGTTTTTGGTGTCCAAAACCGTTTCTTGAGTAGATTGATGTCGAATTGTCTTTCTTCGAAGTGTTTTCAGCCGATGGCTGACTTATCTTTGTGTGTTTTGGTTTTACTGTCGCGGTGGTCGTGACTTGCCTCAGCTTATGCTCGGCTAAGTAGAAAAGTCGCGATTGCTTCTAACATCCTAGACTGCGGCAATTCTGTTAGGAGTCGGGAACTTGATGCCTAGATGATATGTTTACGGGACTGCCTTCATGGCGTTTATCCAAGGCGTTCCTATAATAAAGTTATAGATGGCTGGGTGGTCGACGACCATTAAGTCGATGATTTTTGTGACTTCCCTTTCCATGACTGGGAGTTTGGTCGACCGAGAGTCATCGATGTTATGAACGAGAAACCAGTTAACGGTTTTGGTCTTGGTATGACTTCTCCCAGATCGACGTTCATGCTTTCAGAGTGTCACGGAAGATGACCTTGACCGTGATTTCTGTGCCACGAGGATTCTGGCGACTTTGAGATCTCTGATTACAATATCGATAACGAGTGGGACGTTGTGGGGCTGGTCGATTCCACGAGCTTCCTCTTCTTTGAAGGTAACATCTCTGTTTGGAATTTTGCATGGTGGAGACCAGCTTGGCGAGCTTTCGCTTGACTCCGCTTTGTGTTGATAGAATTTGATTGACGAAACCTTATCGCTGTAGTACTTCGTCCCTTCGATGATCATGTTTACTCTGCGACGATTGTTGTCGCTGCCCTTTTCGTCGTGCATCCTTCCACGTTTTTGGCCCGACTGTTGGAAGAGTAGTCAGAGGCAATTCGCTAATATTGAACCTTTTCTATCATCTTTCTTTCCTCAAGTGTGAAACGTAGTGGAGTGGTAGGCATTCATTTCCATGACAGTGGGAAAGTGGATGCGAGTCATAGAGTTCTTCCAGTAAGGTTTGAGGTCACAGGTACCAATGCAGTGGAAAAGGAAAACTAGGATATAAACAAGACCCATTTGTTTCAAGTTTAGGGCCCCCTAGTGTTACAAGCTACTGCTTGCGAAGGAAAGAAAGAGTTGCTAAAGCTCCATGAAATAGTCTTTTAAGATAACCATGTAGAAATTTATAAATTTTTTGTTAGGTTCTTAGTAGCAGTCGGCGACCTTTTCTTCTTTTACTTCACATAGCTTTTTGTCTCCTTGATAGCTGGAAGTTCTCCAAAGTTATGAAAAGCAGGAGGACTTTGTACCATCCATTCCACTATAGTTGAATTAAGTTAACGCTTCCCTTGGCCGTTAGGAGAACATAAATCATTTGTTCGAGACGGCGAATGCGGTTTCTTAACTCTTGCATTTGCTGGCCTATGAGCTCCGGATCTGGAGGGTGCTGCAAAAGATGGCCGAGGTCATGCTCAAAATCTCGCTTTTCCTCCTCCAGCCTTTGAAGTTGGTTTTTCAATGGTTTCGAGATTAGCTGCAATCATATCCAAATCCATCTCTCTTGTCGATGCCAAATACATACTACAAGTAGCTGCTATTTATAGTCCCTAGCGATGCAGCCCTTTAATACTAGTATTATTATCTTAATTAATTAGTCTTCTTAGGTAACACGATTCCCAGAAAAAAGATGGAACTTCAATTTAGTACACTGAATAATTCTCCTTGGATAAAGACCCCGCCCACAAGCTAGAGACGTATCGGCCTATATTCCCACCAATGTTATCTCCATTACTGATGAACAAATCTGTTTGGAAACAGAATTTTTTTATCGCGTAATTAGATCTGCTATTAACGTTGGCTCATATATCAGTCGCGTCGGTTTGTCGCTCAGTTGAAAGCTATGAAACAATTGTGCGGTAGTTCAAAACTAGAATTGGCACAATATCGCGAAGTGCCGCCTTTGCTCAATTTGTCTCAGACCTTGATGCTACGACTCAGGCATTACTCAGTAGAGGTGCAAGGCTGACAGAAGTAGCAAAACAACCACAATATGCACCACTTCCAATTAAAAAGAAATAATAGTCATTTATGCAGCTGTCAATGGATTATGTGATCGAATGCCACTAAATAGAATCTCTCAATATGAGAAAGCTATTCGAAATAGTGTCAAACCTGAATTACTATAAGCCCTTAAAGATGGATTAACTAACGAAAGAAAAAGGGAACCAGATGCTTTCTTAAAAGAAAGAGCATAAACTTTAATTTAGGTTTCATCACACTAGGAATCCTCAGTCAATAAGAAAGAAAAGGTTTTAAGCAAAGACTGGTGATATAGCCTATTTATTACCAGTATTAGACCATGTTATAGACTATATTTAGGGTCTGCTATGTGTGTCTTGGCTATGTTTTTAGGTCTTTACAGATCCAGGTAGGTTTTGGAGATATATGGAGATACTTGGAGCTTTTGGGGCCATTTAGAGAAGAATAATTAGTAGCTGATCATTGTGAGAGTCAAAGTACAAGAATACCATTGATCGACGATACAACGTTGGCATCGACCGATGTTACATGACCAAGATCGATCAATGTTGCACATCTGCCATCGATCGATGTCCGATTCGCAGACAGCCAACTTTCAAGCTCCAGTTAGAGACATGACACGAGATTACAAGATTACCATTGGACGACTTTTGACCTAGACTTTAGGGGTTCATATTTATACTATATGTATTTCACCAGATTAAGTGTGCTTAGTGCAAGGTGCTGAAAGTGTGTGAGTGAGGGGGCTAAGTGTTCACCACCTCACCATAGTATTAGGGTTTGTTTAGGGAGAAGATTCAGAGCTCCTTGGGGAGATTTCTTTCGAAACCCATCATTTTATCTATGCATTTTATTCTGATTATTCTTCTTACTTTAATTATGTCTGAGTAGTTATCAACTAGATTTATGGTTTCTTAATGGTATTGATGGATTAGCCAAACAATAAAATTGCTAGGGTCATTATTAGATATATTAATAGAATTGTGTTTATTGCTTGTGTTCTAGAGTAGCTAACTAGAACCCTGATAACAGGATAGTTAGGCGCAAGCGAGAACATGGTCTACTACCGGAATCTCTTCTGTTAAGCTAGGTTTCTAGAAACAAATGAGAGTTGATTTAGTTAATCTAGCGAGCTTATCGAATTAGGTCATAAAGCTTGACTCAAGAAACCACTGATCTACGCAGGATCATTGCCATCGATCGATGGTCATTCCGTGTCAACAAGCAAGAGCTGAGACATTGGACTTGGTCAATAGATTAGACTCACATGTGAGAGCTGGTGTCTTTTACATTAGATATCGAGTTCCATGATTAAATACCCTTAACTTCTATCCACTAGAATCCACTTGTCTGAATCCTAGATCTAGCATATTTACATTTGCATCTAGTTATATTATTAGCATATTTCTATATTTGCATTATTAGCATATTTTCATATTGCATCTATACCTTCTGATAAGGAATATTTCTTTGACATGATTATTTGCCACAAAAATATATATTTACCAAGCTTAGTCGTTAGAAATAAGAAATCTATTGTGTGTCATTGTTCTTTGTGGATTCAATCCCTAAGTACTACACTTGATCTCTCTTGGCAAGAGTATTATTTTGTGTGTTAGGATTAAGGGTTAATTTGACAGTTGTTTGTTTAGGATATTTATACCCTATTAGAACATAAAAACACACTCACGTCAAATTTGGCGCCATTGCCCGGAAACATTGATGGCCATTAGATTTATTTTCTAGGATTTAGTCTAGGTTTGTTACTTTCAAAGTTACTGATTTTTCTTTTTCTTTGTTTTTCAGGTGCATGAAAATGAGTATCAGGCCAGCAACAAAGGACAAAACTCACTGTTTCTCTGACCCACAAAAACTCGAATGCACGATCCGCAAAGAAAGACGACATACATCCAGCATCGACCGACATCTCTTTACGGATAGCATCGAACGGCATCAGAACTCTATCATCGACCGCATCAGAACTCTAGCATCGACCGGTATCAGAACTCTAGCATCGACCGATATTGCTCATATAGCATCGATTGACAACACCTCATTCGCATCGATCGACGACAGCAGACGAGTTCAGATGGTTGCGCCTATAATTGTGGTTCAAAATGAGAACGGAGACTCGCATGACCTCAAAGGTCATCTGCGTAATGCAGCAGGTCAAAGGATAGACAATCAGGGGACTATAATCCGTGATACAAAAGCAGAAGCAGAAGCTAATGCCCAAGCTGCCAAGAAGTATAGAAATTTCAAAGCCAACCAGAAGACAATGGATCAAATTTATGTTTGACAAGATACTGAGGGAACAACAGAAGATGATTGTGGATTTCAATGACAATTTAGATTACTTGTACCTACACCTAAACACAAAATCGAAGATATCAGCATCCGTGTGGAAAAGTTGGAAAATTAGATGACGAATAAGAGTGAAACCCTTACAAGATACGAAGTTATGGTCAACGAAGGGGAAGAGACTGGGCAAAAGTATCACGTCAATGCCGTGATTGATGATGATTTTTGGGTAGGAGTCAAGAAGAGATGCCACAAAAGGAAGGAAATCCAAGTTCGTTAACCAGCCCACACAAGCATCGATTGATACAAGTTACGACGAATCGATCGACAGTTCCTGTTAGCTCGACGGAATCTGTAATAGCTTCACGCGTCATTCGAAGCAGAGGCCACGCAATCGATCAATGGTACCCAGTGACAAAAAGAGTTGATCGACAAAGGTCACGAATACGACAACTCTAGTGCAGAAGAGGGATTTATCAGGACCTATGATAGTCGATAAAGCTACCAAGGATCATACTAGGGTAGAACCAAGAATCATTCTAAGAATAAAAGTGATCCTTGGATGTTTGTGGTGCCATGTCTGATTAAAAACCATGAATTTCCCTTTGCCCTCTACGACACTGGATCTTCAATGAGCATCACGCCCAGAGCTATAGTAGAGAAGTTAAGCCTCATAATAGAGACTTCCAATGATTCTTTCATTATTGTGGATTGCTCTAGAGTAGACTCAGGAGGTATATGCAGAGATGTCCCACAGCGAATTCAGGACGTCTTAGTCCCTATAGATTTGCATGTGATGGACATCCCAAATCAATTGGAACCCTTCCCTGTTACTGGGAAGAGCTTTCATGGCCACCGTAGGAGCCATATGTGACATGTAGTTAATTAGGTTGTATATATATCTAAATGATAAAAATATCTTTTATGAACCTATTAAAAATAGAACAAGGCTACCCTGATCGAATTGTGTAACGATGCAGAGCTTGTGGCCACATGTTTCTGCTATTACGAGTGCAATGAGGAATCGGTAGATGGAGCATCAATCGACACCCAACCCCTAGCATCGATCGATAGTCCTGCAAATCAACAATTGATCGATACCCACCCATCAACATCGATCGACACCCATAACCCAGAACCAATCGACACCCACCATGCTGATTACAATTACAACCCACCCTACCTCGAATACGATGAAAACTACAAAGAAGAAGAGATGATCGAATACCGAAGGCTTGCTATGGAAGAGGCTGGATTTTTTAATGTTTCCCATGAACCAGGGAAATCGACATCGATCGACGGCAGCCATATGCCATCGATCGGGATTGAGCTCGAAGCAGAAACCGAAACGTAATTTAGTAGAAGAACGCGACAGAGAAGCTGATTATTTACAACAAGATGAGTTTGGTATTATGAGAGATCCAGATGGTCACGCAAGAGCTACGGACGGAAGAATTCTAATCGTCACGAAGGAGGATGTAGAAGATTACACTTGCAATTGCCAATGGAGCTGGAAACCTTTTTGGGCACCGATCTGATTATCGAACATCGATCAATGGTAACCATAGATCATCGATCGACACCAATTGGGGCATGCCAAGGATACGGTGAAGCTTACAAAGAATATAAATTCAGATTACACAGAGGACGAAGCTGGCTGGGTAATGGACGCGAGAGTAGGCAATCCAGCATCAAAAATCAGCCCATCTTGGCCATAAACGGCATCAAACGTAAACCAGACCCTTCACTTGGACCAAAAGAAACATAAGCTGTTATCTCAGACTCGATGAGTTTGGAATTTTTAGAGATGTAGAAGGACGTGCACGCGGTCTTTATGGGAGAATTCTAACTCTACCAAAGAAAGATGTGGCAGACGCCCTTATCATGGCTGAACGATCAGGAAATTTCTTTGGCAACAGCAACAGCCATCGATCGACGCGCAGGTACCAGCATCGATTGACAACGAGGAGTAGAAGCAAGAGACATACAACATAGCAGAGATTGATGATATTGTGCATGCGATCTACAAAGCTCAAGAGATGTCAATGGATGATTTCAACATGAGGCTTGATTATGTCTACTATCCCATAGATAAATGCCTCACCAATTGACTACACGCATGGATGAGATGAATCAAGAAATGGATATTGTTCAGAGACAACATGCGAGTAGACCGGATAGGGTGACATCGATCGACAGCAACACCTTGCCATCGATCGATACTGAGTTCGATAGACAGAAGTCCGCAGCAGAACACCACTTAGAAGATAAGTTCGATGAAATTGTTTTTTCTTAGAGCCTAATGAAGGAAGATATTTCTCAGCAACTAGAGTAGATATCAGACACTACAGCTGCCAGACTCAGAATGCTCCAGCGCAATATTGAGAATCTACAAAGAAAGAATGCATTCACTGGAGGTTACTAAGGAGATCATAAAGAACGAGAAAACCAGAGGAGATGAGGCAGCCAAAAACTTCATTGGTACATTGTTTCAGAAGATGTAGACACTTGTCTTACAAGTGTTGATCAACCTCCTTTCTAGTCAGAGCGTTCACAACGTGGAGCTTAAGACTATAACCAAGCGCTGAGTGGGAGGCAACCCACTGTTTAGTAAGTTTTAGTTAGTTTTTATTCTTCATTTATTACTAATTTTCGTATTTATTTATTTCAGAAAAACGGATCGACCGGCACTTGATCACTGCCGATCGACGGAGTAAGCAACGCATTGATCAATAGGCACTTTACTGTTTATCCAAATATCTCAGTCAATTAAAAAAAATTGATACCCTCAAAAGAAGGGAGACATTGACTAAGAAGAAGTGAAAAGAGAGAGAGAGAGGAAAGAAATCAGAAAAGGCTGCATGTGTGTTTAGATACTTGCAGAGGTAAGAATCCCATGTGTCCCTTGATTGATACTCCCAAGGTAAAGTCTGCACTTTTATTTTATTCAAAGAAATGAAATCAATAGAGGGGCGAGTCAAACTAGTATTTGCTAAGTTGTTGGTATAACTGATTTGGTAGCTATACTAGGATAGGGTATATAAAGTTTCTCTGTGATTGACTTGATAGGATGTGGTTGCAATAAAGTAAGGTGAGAGGTACTTAGACAATATGTGAGTCTTTGCTTTTCAAAACATCTTTCACAAGCTTGTTTGCTTGAGGAAAAGCAAAAGGCTAAGTCTGGGGGAGTTGAAATAACCTATTTATTACCAGTTTTAGACCATGTTATAGACTTTATTTAGGGTTTTGTTATGTGTGTCTAGGCTATGCTTTGATGTCTTTCCAGGTCCAGGTACGTTTTGGAGATATATGGAGATACTTGGAGCTTTTGAAGCATTTAGAGGAGAATAATCCGTAGTTGATCATTGTGAGAGTCGAAGTACAAGATTGCGATCGATCGAAAATACAACGTTGGCGTCGACCGATGTTACAAGACCAAGATCGATCGATGTTGGACATCTGCCATCGATCGATTTCCGATTCGCAGACATCAGACTTTCAAGCCCAAGTCAGAGACATGACACAAGATTACAAGATTACCCTTGGACGAGTTTTGACCTAGACTTTAGGCTTTTATATTTATACTTTATGTATTGCACTAGATTAAGTGTGCTTGGTGGCAAGGTGCTGAAAGTGTGTGAGTGAGGGGGCGAAGTGTGCACCACCTCACCATAGTTTTAGGATTTACTTAGGGAGAAGATTCATAACTACTTAAGGAGATTTGTATTTGAAACCCCAGTATTTTATCTATGCATTTTATTCAAATTATTATTCTTACTTTAATTATTTCTGGGTAGTTATCAACTATATTTGGGGTTTATTAATGGTACTGATGGATTAGCCAAACAATAGAATTGCTAGGGTCATAATTAAATCTATTAATAAAATTGTGTATATTGCTTATGTTCTAGAGTAGCTAACTAGAACCCTGATAATAGGATAGTTAGGCGAAAGCGAGAGCATGGTCTACTATCGGAATCTATTCTGTTGAGCTAGGTTTCTAAAAACAAACGAGAGTGGTTTTAGTACATCTAGTGAACTTATCGAAAAGCTTGATTCAATAAACCATCAATCGACGCAGGATCATTGCCATCGATCGATGGTCATTCTGTGTCAACAAGCGAGAGCTGAGACATTGGACTTGGTCTCACATGCGAGAGCTGATGTCTTTTACATTAGATATCGAGTTCCATGATTAAATACCCTTAACTTATATCCACTATAATTCACTTTTCTGAAACCCTAGATTTAGTATATTACATTTGCATCTAGTTAAATCATTAGCATATTTCCATATTTGCATTATTAGCATATTTCCATATTGCATCTATACCTTCTAATAAGGAATATTTCATTGACATGATTACTTGCCACCAATATATATATATTTACCTAGCTTAGGCGTTAGAAATAAGAAATCTATTGTGTGCCATTGTTCTCTGTTGATTTAGTCCCTAAGTACTATATATGATCTCTCTTGGCAAGAATATTATTTTGTGTGTTAGGATTAAGGGTTAATTTGATAGTTGTTTGTTTAGGATACTTATATCATATTAAAACATAAAAACACATCGACGTCAACCAGAGAGGCCCCTAGTCGAGATTTAGTAAGTAGGTCTCCAATACTGGGAGACTGAGGAGAATCGGGAGATGAGTTCTCTAATTACGGGGTCTTATTAGTCTTTGGGGGACAATCGGACTTGCAGATGAGGTCCTTTACCCTTGTTATATCAGAGAGCTCTCCTACGAGCAAGTTTGCGGCCAACATTTTGCTCGAGAACTTTGCAGTTGATGGTCGTGTGACCTCGGGTCTCGTGGAAGTCACAGAAGGTGTTCTTGTCGTAGTTTGAAATTCGGGTCCATGTGTTGCCCGTTGTCCTCCCTTGATCCGATCCAGAGTTGATGGCATAGTTATGTGCTCCCTGGAGATCTTCCCCCTCGTGATGGACATACTTGTTGTTACAAATACAAAGGTTTTTCTTTTTCGGCTTCTGATCTGATGCCGAGTCTTTTAAGGGCATCTTCGTCGGCTTATCCTTTTGCGACAAGACCTTGGTCCCTTCTTCGATGATGATGTAGTTCATGGCTTTGTGGAGCGCATCATGGATCATGCGGGGGTTTTCGAGGGTTATCCACTTTCTAAATTTCCGACTTGTACTAGAGCGTTTGTGGAGCGCGTCTATGGACACCTGTCGCGTATTCTGCTAACCCTAGACATAAAGAGTTTGAATCATTTCATAAAGTCGCAGAGAGGTTCGTCTTCCTTTAGAGCCAGGCTCCAAAGGTCGACGTCGGAGGTTTATTGATCTATGAACATAGAGTAGTGCTTGAGAAACTACGAAGCGAGTTGGTGGAGACTTTCGATGGAGTTTCGCCTAAGTCGGGAGAACCACTTGAGCACCGCTCCTTGGAGGATTTTGACGAAGAGGCGGCAATGGCCGAAGTCTCTTTCGTTTTCTCTGAATTTTTCCCTTCCAACCTCGAGCTGGAAGGCTTGTAGTTGCGCCTTGGGATCAGTCGTACCGTTTTAGGTGTGTACCTTGATCTTTCTAGGATCCGATACTCTGGTATCAGTGATGCAAGATGTGAAGAGTGTTTTCCGAGCCTCCTCGAGCAATTGATCGATTTTGGGCGCGGTGCTAGTAGCGTGGTTAATCTGAAATTTCACCTCTCTTACTTCCACGGCCGTTTTCGTGATGTAATCACGGATATCTCTAATCTCAAGATCATCGCCAACGATCTTCCGACCCCGCTGACATGTACTGCGAGTGATTTGAATCTGCTCTTAGGCTAGTTTCTCCTGCTCTACCCAGAAGATGTTTTCTTCTTGTTAAGCCATGGGTTTATCGAATAGGGAGTCTTCATGAGCAGTGCGGCTTCTCGTCCTTCTTGGATGCACCGTTAGCGTCTTCTTCCGAATTATCGGACAGATCGCTGGGATCCAAGTTGATACGCCCTAGATCGGATCACTCGACCATATTGGATTTGATATGAACTCACGAATGAGAATTAGATGGATTGAAGGGTCGCACGAAAGTTGCGGAAGGCCTCCGATGTTCCCGACTTCAGTTGGTGCTTGATATGACTCACAAGTCCACCAATAGAAGGATCTCTACTCGTTGCTTGATATGACTCACAAGTCCAACGATTTTGAGGATTTGCTTAACTTGGATATGACTTAACAAGAAATAAAGAAAATTTCTACAAAGAACAAAGAGATAAACTCATAAATAAAAGGGGGAAAACAATCTATGATTTATTCAATGGTCGAAATTACATACTTATAGAGTTTGTAGTCAAAGCGAAATAAAGAAAACACGGAAAAACATACATAGAAAATGCAATCTTTGACTAGAAAATTATTAAAGAGTTAAAGGCACGAAATTTGATGAATACTGGTCAAGGTGACCCTTCGGCTACATGTCCAGGTTCATCCGAACCAGCCAGGTCCATGAAGGTAAGGATCAGGTCGCACGCGGGATGATCTAAACGGCCTGAATTCGAGAACTGAGGATCACCTGATTTGTAAATGGCATAACTCCTTCTTCTGAGATCCATTTGAGCTGATTCTTCTTCGAGGAGCTCTGTAATTGAGCTGAGCACATTATAAAAGTGACTTCATGCATAGAAGCCTCGTGGTTTGGAAGATATAAGTTAAACAATGAACATATATCATTACTTCTCTCGAGATATCTTCAACTTAATTGATCGTTGCTTACACTTAGTAAATTCTTCCTTTTCCAAGTTGGCTTCTGGCTTGACCATTGGTCTTAGATTTTCAAATAGGTCGGGAAAGAATGGCTGAAGGTTGATCAATTCAATCATTAGGTTGTGGTTCCAACCTTAGGTCATTTTCGGATGCACCCGGGTCAATTCTGAACACAGCTCGGTCAGTGTACACGGTTTGGTCAGTGTACACAGCTTGGTCAGTGTACACGGCTTGATCAGTGTACACGGCTTGGTCAGTGTACACGGCTGGGTGAACCTTAGTTGAAGTAATCTGATCATCCTGATCCGCATCCAGTGCTGGTTCCATGTACTAAGGCGCATCATTCCCTCCTTCTTCAAAAGGATTTGTCCTCAAATATATTTTACCTGAATCAAAAGAAAATGAATCAGACAAAAAGAATTTAAAAACAAGTAAAATTTAATGAAGGACAAATTTGGAGAGAAACTTCCCTGGAGTTTTGAACTTATTTCCTCAAGTATTTTCAGTTCCATATTCCAAGAACACAAGTGTGGTGTCGTCCTCCTCTGCTTTCTTTCATCTGAAAATTGATCCTTTCTATCCTGCACTTTCAAAATAACTAGAGAAACCACATCAAATCTGCGAAAGAAATAATCAAAGGGTTTCTCTATCTTTTAGACGTCAAAAACAGGATCCAAGCTCTTAGGATGATCTTCAAGAACATGGGCAAGCATCAAGCAAGTAAACTCATCGCCAAAAGTTGGTTTACAAATTTTAAAATCAGGCACAGCTGTGAAAATGTTAGGAAAAGAATGAGACAGTGTCAATTTCAAAAAATTCTCTGATCTAAGCAATTTTGGTTCATGCTCTTTCCTCACCAAATCTCTTTCAAAGTACAGCTCAATGAAAACAATTCATGAAAAGGTTTAAGAAAACATTTTTCAACCAAGTAAAGATATGTTTTCGCTTAGAAACTCTCGAATTAAAAACGTTCTCATGAAGAACATAGACAATCAACCCATGATCCTTACAGTGCTTTTGGTTTTGACAGGAGGTTGACTGAGGAATCATCTTTGGTTCATTGAGGATCACCAGCTCCAATTGTTTTTTTTGTGGTGAACTCTTTGATGCCTCTTTTGTTGGGTTTTCTTTCAATTCACCAAAATGAAAAGAAGGAAGAAAACACTCAAGCTCCATGGGCAAGTCAAAGGTAACCTGATTCATGCTATGACACTTAACAGATTCATCAGCACAAATAAATTTAGCTGTTTTAGAATTACCTCCAGGTGCTTTGCTAAGTGATGAAAACTGTACTGTCTTTGGTCTGGCCGGTTTTGGTGGATGGATCATATCTTCATTATTCCATGGCCATTTCTCCTGGTTTCGGTCTTTCTGGAAAGCTGAGAGATTCATATTGTATCCTATGATTGGATTTTTCTCAGGCCGCTTCTTTCTTGGGCCTGAATCTCCTTTAGAAGTCTGGTACTCGCAGATAGATGGACTGGAGAACCTCTGGTTTGGAAAATTCATAACTCCTTCCTCCGTGAAGATTTTCATGTGATTCTAACCCTCAGTGAATCCTTGATGAGTTGGCCTTACATTAAAATATATTCACGACAAAATACCTTCTGAATTTTGAGATATTCTCCTTGGACTGAACCTCTGTTGC
This sequence comes from Moricandia arvensis, assembly GCA_905132765.1. Classification (NCBI taxonomy): domain Eukaryota; kingdom Viridiplantae; phylum Streptophyta; class Magnoliopsida; order Brassicales; family Brassicaceae; genus Moricandia; species Moricandia arvensis. The sequence continues at coordinate 35,183 of CAJHQP010004009.1, read as the reverse complement.
TGGCATCTCCAAGGTAGCCGGTTTGGAAAACAATGCATCTCTAAATCTCAGGCTGTTGGGCATTTTCAAAGCTCTCATTTCTCAGAGGCTCAAACTGTCTTTCCTGGACACTCAAAACAGACACTAAAAGACCATGATCATATGTGCAAGACAAGTACTTGTTCAAATCAAAAATCAAAATCAAGATCTCTTTTCCAAGAACAAGTAGCACACATTTCAGCCTTTCAAGATGCACATCAAAGTAGACATTATAGACCAGAATGGTGTCAAGGCATGCAACAATATGAATCATTTTCGAAACATGCCAATCCTTCTCAAAATCAGAATACAAAAGAGTAAGTTCATATTGAGAATCATTCATCAAAAGTTCAAGCCGTTTTTCAATGAAAGTATTGTAAACCAAGATATCATCAATGCTCGGAACAACACAATTATCACGAAATGATCTAGAAAATGCCAAGTTTTATCAGTTTTAGAAAACACAAGATCAGACTGCAAAAAAGAATCACAAAAATCAGTTTCAGTTTCAAGTGATTTATGTTCCAGCAACTTCTTAATCAATAGTCCGTCCAAGGCATAAGAGGATGAAAAAAAATCATCAGTGATCAGTTCATGTATTAAAGAACTCAGATCAAAGCCATTTCTTTTGAAAACAAACGAATCAAAAGATTTTCTAGCAAAAAATCAGTTTGTTGCAAATCAAGATCAAATGACTTGTCAAGAGAATGAAATCCTTTGTTATGTTCCAAGAACTGATCAAAGCTCAAAATATGTTCAGAAATGATGTCATTGACATTTTGAAAACGTGGTTGACCAAGAAGTTCATCACGTTTAAAAATTTTAAAAGAATTAATCATGTTTTCAAAAACAGATTTTGAAACACAAAATTCTTTCATCTTGTTAAAACCAAAACGAGTCACATCATGAGAACTGATCTTGACAAACATGTTAGGCAGAGAATTAAACAAATCAGAGTTCTCACAGTGATTTTTTTGATCAGGAGACAAAGGGACATGAGATGTGCCGGGATCAAAGCATAGATGACTCTCCATAGCGATGGATGTGATGTTTGTTGCTTCTTCATCAAAGACTAGACCAGGTTCGTCCTCCTCATCAAAGATAGGACCTAGATCATTATCGAAGGGTTTTCTAGTGTCAAGATGTTGTCCTTGGTGTAGATAGTCCAGTGGCTCTTCCTCAAAAACCTGTGGAAACAAAACAAGACTACTCGGATGCTTCGGTTGCAAAACGGTTAGTTCTACAATAGCATGTTCATTATCATTCATAAACTCAGATTCTAGAGAAGGAAGATCACATTCATCCTCACAAGTGATCAAAGCTTCATTCAGCTCTTCATCAGATTCATAATAGATGGGTAAAGAATCTGAATAATCTTTCAACTCCTCAACATGGGTTTCAGAGTTACCTTTGGATTTCTCAGTGATGAATAGAGATGATTCAGCTACAGGTGAACATCTGGTGGTGCTCTTCTTATGGATCTGGTTGACATCCTTGAGGTCTTTCATCATTCCCTTCTTAAAGTTGTCACAGACCTCTTGGACATCAAACTGAAATGATCCCCTCTTTGGAACAGCCACATTCTGGTCGTTTTTTCCTTATGTCTGGCTGTTCGTGCACACTAACAAACTTATCAAAATTATCCAAAGAATATTTAAAGGGAAAATTCCATAAAAATACCCCAACTAAATTTTATTAAGCTATTTAATATCCAAACTTTTACGTTACCCAGTTTAATACTCCAACTAATTATTTTGTTCATTTTAATATACCAACTTTTAAAAGTCTGCCTATTTTAATACCCAAACTTTATTTATTTTAATTAAAAATACTAATAATTTTCTTAACATAAAAGTTAAGAAATAAAACCTCACACTTTCAAGTGTTTAATCTCATCCACTCAAGTGTTTCTCTTATATTTGGATGGTCACTCACACAAGTTTCCACTCAAGGTTCTAAGAAAACTAATCAAAGAATCCAAATGGACAATTCCAAGAACAAAGGGAATTTTCTCAAGATAGAAAGATAAGAGATTTTGGTTTTGAAATCCGTTTTAACCACCTCAAAGGCTGGATGTCTCCTCAGCCATCAGGTTTTCTCTTCTACAACCAATCCACAAATCAAAATCTTGAATCTCTTTTTTTCTTTTTAAATCGTAGATCTTTCTTTTCTTTCTTTTTTTTAACTAGTGGATGGTAATGAGGGGCCCAGATTTAAGATAGATAGAAGAAGAAGTATTTGAAGAAAATGGAAGATGAGAAAGATGGATGAATAGACAATACCGGAAGAGTGGATCTGATACCACTTCATACGCCCTAGATAGGATCACTCGATCGGATTGGATTTGATATGAACTCACGAAGTAGAACTAGATGGATAGAAGGGTGGCAAAAAAGTTTTGGAAGGCCTCGATATTCCCAACTTTAGATGGTGCTTGATATGACTCACAAGTCCACCAAAAGAAGGATCTCTTGTTGTTGCTTGATATGACTCACAAGTCCAACGATTTTCAGGATTTGTTTAACTTGGATATGACTCACCAAGTAACAAAGAAAAATTATACAAAGAACAAAGAGATAAACTCATAAAAAAGGGCAAAACAATCTATGATTTATTCCATGGTCGAAATACATACTTATAGAGTTTATAGTCACAGAGAAATAAAGAAAACACGTAAAAACATACATAGAAAATGCAATATTTAACTAGAAAATTATTAATGAGTAAAAGGCACGAAATATGATGAAGACTGTTCAAGTTGACCCTTCGGCTACATGTCCAGGTTCATCCGAACCAGTCGGGTCCATGAAGGTAAGGATCAGGTCGGACGCGGGATGATCTGAATGGCCTGAATTCGAGAACTGAGGATCACCTGATTTGTAAATGGCATAACTCCTTCTTCTGAGCTCCATTTGAGCTGATTTTCTTCGAGGAGCTCTGTAATTGAGCTGATCACATTCTCCAAGTTATTTCATGCATAGAAGCCTCGTGGTTTGGAATATATGAGCCAAACAATGAACATATATCAATACTGCTTCTCTAGATATCTTCAAGGTTAATTGATCGTTGCTTCCACTTAGTAAATCCTTCCTTTTCCAAGTTGTCTTTTGGCTTGACCATTGGTCTTAGATTGTCAAATGGGTTAGGAAAGAGTGGCTGAAGTTTCATCATTTCGGTCATTTGGTCGTGGTTCCAACATTAGGTCATTTCCAGATGCACGCGAGTTGATTCTGTACACGGCTCGGTCAGTGTACACGGTTTGGTCAGTGTACACCGCTTGGTTAGTGTACCCGACTTGGTTAGTGTACACGGCTTGGTCAGTGTACACGGATGGGTGAACCTCAGTTGAGATAATCTGATCATCCTGATCCGCATCCAGTGCTGGTTCCATGTACTGAGGCGCATCACAAGTCAACATGTTCGTCCTCGTGTTCCTCCGTTCCATGCTCCAATGATGGGGGGTTTTCAAAGTTTTTCTGAGCAGGGGTTGTCTGGCTGGGATTTTTTCCTGATTGATTTTCCCTGAGTGCCCTGGCGTCTTCAATGGAGGTTCGAAATCGAGTCTTCTCCCGCGACCCCTAGTGGTTCAACGAGGACAAACTACTCGGGTCCTCATTGTTAGGGTTTTGACCTGTTTAACGTGGGATCCCATGAGTTTTTCATTTTCTTCCGACTTCTTTTCAAAAGCGGAGAACATATTTTCTACCTCCTCGAATGCCGCAGTGTTGGCATCAGCGTTAACCGCGGTAACGTTCATTGCTGGAGTGTTGACGTTGTCGTTGATGCCTCCATCATTGCGAGTTTTTGGTTGGCCTGATCGTCAGTGGACATGTCTGATCAAGGGTTTGTGGCTGAGAGTTAGATTGATTCGTAACCCCCCCCCCCCCTCTCCTTCTTCTAGCGCCAAACTGTAGGAACCGAAATTCGCATTATCGATTTCTGCAAAATAAGGAAAGTCAAGAAACCCTAACTTTCCCAAAGGTCCCAGATTTCTGCTAATCCAAACGTCAAGCAATCAGAAGATAACAGACGAAGTAAATATTTGAATAAACGAGAGAGAGTAAATAATAAGACTTCGTTAATGTAGTTGATTCGCAGCTCGAGAATAGAAAACGGAAAATTACCTAAAACGCTCTAAGTGCTAAGTTTTCTGCTGTGTCTTTCGTGTCCCTTGACTCTCTATCTTAGTGTTCCTTATAAACTCCTCACATTTTTACGTTGAGGTACATATTTAGGGTAAAGGGATTAAAGAATGGGAGAAGAATGCTTGGGACAGTAAAATGGTAACAAGATCATTCAAGTAAAAGAAGGAGTTACCATGCGCCTATCCTTGGGTATTTACCCTTATCCATCCATGGGAAAGGAAGAAAGGATAGGCCTTGACAGGATGGAAAAGCTGGAAAGTAACCATCATTTGGTCAAAGATGCTAGATACCACATGAATGGCTCTCCTTGCCCACAATTCAAATTAGGCGCTCCCCCATCTATCCTATACCACAGTTCCATTCTTTGTTTCTGAAAACCCTTGTAATGTCTACTCTATATATTTGTAATCTCATCTTAATGAATAAATTAGACAGTTCATAATCCTCTCATAGACTTTTAAGCATGATTAAATTTTAAACTTGTTCTTTGGTTAAAAGCCTTCTTTCTAATCTCTAAACTATTATCAAACGCAAGATTATCTAAAACATTTTATGGTATCAGAGCTAGGTTACTCATAATTTGGGTTAATCCTTGCAATGATTCAAGACTTTTGGATCTCATCTTTTTTTCAAGACAATCAAGATGGAAAACAACAAGGTTGTGGTTCCGGTTACACTCAAGGTAGAAAACTACCTCCTGTGGTCTCAGTTGGTGAAGACTGCAGTGGGGAGTAAGGGTTTTGTGGGGACATATCATGTTTGGTGAAGCTCCAAAACTCATTACTGAGGATGAAAATGGTTAGGAGGATCTCCCAACCAAGGAGGACAAATGGTTGCAAGAAGACATGTTGGTTATGTCTATTATCCAAAGCTCGTTGGATCCCTCAATCTTGGAGGCATATAGTTACTGTGAGAAGGCAAAAGATCTTTGGGATACACTCAAGAAGGTGTATGGGAACATCTCAAACCAGAGTAGGGTGTTTGAGGTGAAGAGGGAAATCAACAATCTGGTTCAAAAGGACAAGGAGTTTACAAGACACTTGGAAAAGTTTAGGGCTTTACGGTCGGAGCTGAAGATGTTGAGGCCAAACACTACTGACCAAGATGAGCTGAATGAGAGAAGAGAGCAAGAAAAGGTCTTTGGCCTCTTGCTTACCTTAAATCCTACTTACAATGATCTGATCAATCATATACTTCGGGTCGGGAAACTTCGTGATCTAGAGGATGTATGCGCCCAAATTCAGAAAGAGCAAGGGTCTCTTGGACTCTTTGGAGGTAAAGGAGAGCTCTCTCTAGCCAATCAAGTTGAAGTTCCTCAGGCAAACAGAGTCATGAACAAACGGTTTGAAGAAAGGAAGTTCAATGGGATATGTGATCATTGTAAGAGGCATGGACACAAGAAGAGTCAGTGCTGGATATTACATCCACACTTGAAGTCGGCTAAGTTCATGAAGGACAAGGATGCAATAGCTCACCTCTCCTATGGAACCAGTGAGCAACATGGGACAGGTGCTGCTGGGACAAGTGCTGCTGGTACCTCAAAGAGGATCAATGAAGGAGATGGATGAGAGATGGTGGCCATGTCAACACAAACCACTCAACCAAGTAACAAGAGGTTCAATGAAAACAATTTGATTAGGAGATCAGACATTGATGCTCTAATCAAAATCATCAAGGACAATGGTAACAACCTTGGGTATTCTTTTGATGCATCCTTGGTTGGAACTGGTAGTATTGCTCACTCTAGGACTGAGTATGACCCAAATAATCATCTAGATCTGTCTAGGATTGCATATGAACTAACTAGAAGTTGTCATTCATATAATGCTTGCAATATGTCTAAACCTTTGATAATTGACTATGGTGCATCTCATCACATGATTAGTGATCCGAGACTTATTAAAGATATTGAACCTGCTCATGGTCATGTAATGATAGCTAATGGTGAGAAGGTCTCAATTAATGGAATGAGTAATCTAAAATTGTTTGATAAAGAATCTAGTGCCTTTTACATGCCTAACTTCACTTCAAACTTGCTATTCGTGAAGAAGTGTACTTCTGATTTACAATGCAATGTGATCTTTAGCCCTAATGATGTGAAGTTTCAGGATATTGAGTGCAAGAGACTAATTGGGAAGGGAGTAACCAACGGAAACTTATATATGCTACAAGATCTTACTCATGTTCCTGAGTATGTATACTCATTTACTTCTGCTTCTATGTTGAATAATGATGCCTTGTGGCATGCTAGACTAGGTCATCCTCATGTTAGAACTTTTAACTTGATGTTTCCAGGTGTGGTGTTTAAAAATAATGAGTGTGAAGCTTGCACTTTAGGCAAGCATTGTAAGACTGTTTTTCCAACATCTAGTACTACATATAATAAATGTTTGATTTAGTTCATTCAGATGTGTGGCCTGCACCTTGATTGTCTAGGGATAATTATAAGTACATTGTGACATTCATTGATTAAAAATCAATATACACATTTATAACTTTGATGCCATCTAAGGATAGGGTTCTTGATGCATTTAAGAGTTTTCAAACTTATGTGACTAAACATTACAATGCTAAGCTTAAATTTTTAGATCAGATAATGATGGGGAGTATACAAGCCATGCTTTCAAACAACAGCTTTCTCAACTTGGAATCTTACATCAAACAAGTTGCCCTTACACTCTGCTACAAACTGGTGTGGCCGAGAGGAAGAATAAGCACCTTGTGGAGGTGGAACGGACAATAATATTTTAGTCCAATGTCCCAAAACGTTTCTGGACTGATGCAGTGGCATCTGCGTGCTACTTGATCAACTGCATCCCCACCACGGTTATTCAAGACCAGTCCCCATTTGAGGTCTTGAACAAATACAGACCTCCATTAGATTATCTTCGGGTGTTTGGGTGTCTTTGCTTTGTGCTAGTCCCTGGTGAACTACGAAACAATCTTGAAGCCAAGAGTGTCAAGGCTATGTTTATTGGGTATTCAGCTACGCAGAAGGGCTATAAATGCAATGATCCAGTGAGTAAAAGGGTGTTAGTTTCAAGAGAGGTGAAGTTTGTGGAAACAAAAGGTTACTATATATGAAGAAAAGAAGTGGACAAACTTGGAGGAGTTATCCCAAGAATCAGATAGAGCAGCTAATCTGAGAATGATCCTAGAAGGATTTGGTATTGGTGTTATTGAAGAACCAAAGAATGAACCTCCAAGACGGAAGTGTGCACCACAATCACCCCACCTCAACCATGAGGGGGGAGAATGATGAACCTAAACCTAGTCAGGTGGACTTTCATGATCAAGGTGAAAGTGAGAAACAACAATAAGAAGTTGAGGAAGAGACTGGAAATGATGCTGGGGAAAAGAAAAAGATCTAGATGAGTTGGGTGAACCAGATCGACCAAGGCCGGGTGAACCATATGGACCAACGAAATGGATTCTTCCCACAAGAGGTACTCTACTGAGGAAAGATGGGGTTGTTGAACATGTGGATGATCAGGGACAAGAAGTGGAGCAGCATGGTTTGAGAAGAAGTGCAAGGTTGAGGAAAGAATCGCCAAGCTCATTTGGTGCAAGGACTTACTACAATGCACAAGCTGTGGAACATCCCTCTCAAGTTGTGTGCTCATTTGCTAAGTACCCTGAAGAGCATTGTGCCTTCATGACCAATCTAGATGAAAATGCCATTGCTAGATCATATGAAGAAGCTATGATGGATAAGGCATGGAGAGAATCAGTAGGGGATGAATCTAATGCTATGATCAAGACTGACACTTGGTATGAGAGTGAATTACCAAGAGAAAAAAAGTTGTGTCAAGTAGATGGATCTTTACAATCAATATCTTGCAAATGGGAAGGTGGATAGGAGGATAAAAAGACTGGTTACAAGAGGGTTCACCCAAACGTATGGAGAAGACTACATTGATACTTTTGCACCTGTGGCTAAACTTCACACAATCAGAATATTGTTGTCCTTGGCAGCGAACCTGGAATGGGATCTTTGGCATATGGATGTGAAGAATGCCTTCTTCCAAGGAGAGCTTGAAGATGAAGTTTACATGTATCCCCCACTTGGTCTGGAGAACTTGGTCAAGAATGGGAAATGTGTTGAGACTAAAGAAGATGGCCTTAAACAGCATGAGCTTGTTACAACAAGTTAAGTACAACTTTGAATGGTAAGGGGTTTAGGAAATCTGAACTCGATCACACATTCTTCACTCTCACAACTCTCTCAGGTATTGTTGTATTCCTTGTGTATTTTGATGATATAATTATCACTGGAAGTGATCAAAATGGTATCAACTCGACCAAGGAGTTTCTAAATTCAGTATTTGAAATCAAAGACTTGGGAGAGATGAAATACTTTTTTGGAATTGAGATATGTAGATCCAAGGAAGTATTATTCATGTCCAAAAGAAAGTATACACTTGATCTTTTGAAAGATTCAGGGAAAGATGGAGGAAAGACAGCCAAGATTCCCTTGGAAGATGGATACAAGGTTCCACGTGAGGGGGAGATTGAAGATAGCAAGTCATTTCATGATCCTAAGCTATATAGGAAGCTTGTTGGTAAGTTAATATACTTAACTATTACACGACCTGATATATTTTTGTTGTGAATCAGGTGAGCTAACATATGCAACTCCCAAAGGAGCATCATTAGCGCATGGTGGAAAGGATCTTGATGTATCTAAATGGATCACCATATCAAGGGATCTGGATGGGGTGCAATGGAAACACTGAAGTTGTTGGTTATTGTGATGTGGATTGGGCTGGTGATAGAGCTGATAGGAAATCTACTACTGGCTATTGTACCTTCGTTGGTGGAAACCTGGTTACATGGAAGAGCAAGAAGCTGAAGATGGTCTCATGTTCTAGTGCAGAAGCCGAGTATAGGGCAATGTTGAAGTTGACAAACGAGTTGGTTTGGATCAAGGGAATACTAAGCACTTGGAGATTGATCAAGCCACCCCTATGATTATGCATTGTGACAACCAATCTGCCGTACACATTGCTTCCAACTCGGTGTTCCATGAGAGGACTAAACATATTGAGGTCGATTGCCATAAGGTAAGGCAGATGATTGTACAAGGAGTCACACTGCCGTGCTCCACTATAAGTGAGGATAAGCTAGCTGATGTGTTTACTAAAGCTGCAAGGCAGAAGACAATGGAGTCCGTCCCCATCCGGTTGGGACTCATTGATCTCACTAAGCTTAGCTAATCCCCTCGCTATGGGGTCTTTACTCTTTTTCCCTCATCAAGGTTTTATCCCAATGGGTTTTTCTTGATGAGGTTTTTAATGAGGGAGATCTCATAGCATTCCAAGCTTAACTTGTTTCACATGGTCAAGCTTGAGGGGGATTCTTAAGTTGAGGTACATATTAGGGGTAAAGGGATTAAAGAATGGGAGAAGAATGGTTGGGACAATAAAATGGTAACAAGATCATCCGCGTGAAGGAAGGAGTTACTATGCGCCTATCCTTGGGTATTTACCCTTATCCATCCATGGAAAGGAAGAAAGGATAGGCCTTGACAGGCTAGAATAACTGGAAAGTAACCAGTACCTGGTAAAAGATGCTAGATACCACATGAATGGCTCTCCTTGCCCACAATTCAAATTAGGCGCCCCCCCACCTATCATAGACCACATGTTCCATTCTTTATTTATGAAAACTCTTGTAACATTTACTCTATATATTTGTAACCTCATCTTAATGAATAAATTAGACAGTTTATAATCCTCTGTTAGACTCTTAAGCATGATTACCTTATAGACTTGTTCTTTGGTTAAGCCTTCTTTCTATTATCTAAACTATCATCAAACCTAAGATTATCTAATAAATTTTACTCATGACGGTTCCCTCTTTCCTCTTTTGCCCCCTAGTCGTGGCTATCGCCTTGCGGAAATATTCTATTTTTCTTCGTTCTTCAAGATTATCCTTGAAACTTGACAGTTTAACTTCTCCTGTGAACAATAGATAAACCGTAATAGTATCATTGGGCTCAATCCCATCTGAAACCGTAAGTGGGCTCTTAGCCGCGTCTTAGACCCTTTTAAACGTTTTTCACGATCTTTCCGAGAGAAAACCTCCGGTACAACGTCGGTTTTGTAAATAGTTCAAATTACACGAATAGTTGAGTCAACTTTGGTGTTAAGTCAACCGTTGCCGTTTTATATGAACCATTTGAATGCATACGAAAAACACAAGACTTACCGGTTCTAATCGTAAAGTTCCATTGGTAATTCCGATAGAAATGAAACAAGAGACGGTGTGATCGAGGTTCAAAAGAGGTCTTGATCGGAACCGAGACGGATGGTGCTGATCCAACTTGCCTGATGGCGAGCTGGTCGTGGTTGATCCAACTCGCCATCAGGCAAGTTGGATGGAGATAATCCAACTCGCCATCAGGCGAGTTGGGTCGAGCATCCCAACTCGCACGATGGAGAATTGGTCGACCATTCCCATCTTGCCTGATGGCGAGTTGGATGGTGACAGTCCAAATCGCCATCAGGAGAGTTCGTTGAGCAGTCCCAACTCGCCTGATGGCGAGGTTGACGGAGACCCTCCAACTTGCCATCAGGCGAGTTGGGCTTGGTCTGTTCAACTTTCCATCGGCGGGTTGGACACGGTTGCTTCAGTAGTTCTATTGCTCGATTGTCCTTTCCAATAACTCGCTGTCTAATCCTTTTTGAATTTGCACAGGGTTCCACTTGTGGTTTCCCACAGTTTTTATTTTTCATATGTTCTTTGAGGAATTTTTAGCCACTGATTTCGCCGTGACCGATTTGACTTCCATAGTTGACATAAAATAAAAAGAATATGGTTTACTAATCAAATTTTGATAAAAAAATTACTAAAACCACCCCAACGAAAATCTATGAACAACAAAAATATTATAAAATATTCAATAGAACAAAAACAAAAACAAAGGACTCCAGGTTTAAAATACTATATTTTAATGGGTGTCAATATAACTGATTCATTTAAAAGAAATAAAAAAAAACTCATTACCCACTAAAATCATAAATATTAATATTAATTTACAGAGATATTTTAGTGAGTATATGACCGATAAGATGCATACACGTCAGTGAACCCCCTGAAGTGACGGTGGACGTTTGTACAAGTCGGTTTGGGCTTTTTATTCGTTAAATGTGGTTCGACTCGTTATTCGTTTCGATTTGATTTAAAAATTTAGATATCCGTAAGTCTTCGAAACCAAAAAAATATTAAAAATCAATTTTCGTTAAAAATAAAACAAATTACAAATACTAAAAATTTTAGAGGTGAATTTCGGATTCGCTCCGACTTTTATACAAATACATGATATCTATAATTAAATATAATATTTATATCAATATTTTTATTTAATAATTTATTTAAAATATATTTTTTTATTTATAAAGTACATATAAAGTATTAAATAAAGAAAGGAATATTTTTTTATATAAAGAACTCTAATTTTCTAAAATTCTATGTTATATCAAAAAGAATATTTCATTATAAATTACTATGGAACATATAGTTCTATGTGATAAACCATTTGGTGTGGATGCAATAACCAATAGAGGTTAAACCGAAAATGAAGATCCAAGATGGTTAGGTTTTTGGCCTATGGGTATAAACCTAATCCTAGTGGATTGGTAAACCTATTCCTAGTGGGTTATGATTTGTACTTATCTTTATCTTTATGTTGTACTTATCTACTTGTAATTCTCTATATATAAAGGGCACCATTCGATTTGATCAATAAGAGAATACAAGTTTCCCCCATACATACACAACATGTTATCAGCATGATTGTTCCCTAAACCCTAAGCTAAAGTTCCGATCAAAAGCTAGGAACACCCTAACCCTACAATTCGATCTCATCAAGCAACAAGATTAAATTTCAAGTTTATGCAATCAACAAACTCAACAAAACAATTTGATCTCTCTCTCTAGAATCCTGCAAACCCTAAGGTAATCTGGGACACACCCGACCTAAAGCACACCCGAACAAGCTTGATCATTCCGATCTCTGCAACAAAACAACTTGTCCGTGATCAGAGCTAATTTTTCAAATCTAACCTAGACGATTGCTAAGTTGCTGGATAGGATAGAGAACATAACCCAGATCACATAGGATTCACATCCATTGATTGTATGCTTGATTGTTTGATTGTTTTTATACAAATCACATAGAAACCGGGTGCTAGGTTGTTAATCTATACGTGTTTAAATATGAAACTAAACTCGACCAACCTGATCCGATTAGGTTGTTAGTATGAACCGATTTGCTTGTATGTATGTTTTAATTGATGATTGCTTGATTGTTTGAATTGAGGTTAAGTTTTGCATCACATAATCGTTTTGGTCGCATGGCATGCATATGCATATAGAAACCGATTGCTAGGTTGTCTTGTATGATCATGAAACTTATCGAATGAACTTAAAACATATGATGACCTAACTATTAACCTATACTAAGGTCAGATGTCGAAAATAAACAATCTGGACTTTGCTGCCCTTAATCTCTCAGGAGACAACTATCTACAATGGACACTTGATACAAAGATCATATTGAAATCTAAAGGACTCGGTGAATGCATAACCGAGAATAAAAATGTAACTGAAAAGGAAAGATACAGGGCTATCCTAATTATACGCCATCATCTTGCAGAGAGTCTAAAAGATCAGTACTTAACAATTGAGAATCTTCTCGACCTTTGCACAGAATTTAAAGTAAGATATGATCACCAAAGAACGGTGATCTTACCAAAGGCAATGTACGATTGGAGAAATCTCAGGATCCAGGGTTATAAGCCCGTGGACGAATATAACTCGGCCCTATTTAAAATAGTCTCGAACTTAAAACTGTGTGGTGAAGAGGTAATGGATAAGGATATGTTAGAAAATACATTTTTCAACCTTCCACACAAGTAATGTATTGTTACAACAACAGTATCGAGAACAGGGTTTTAAGACATATGCTAATCTAATATCATGTCTATTGTTCGCTGAGCAAAAAAAGAGTTATTAATGAGAAATAGTGATTTGAGACCTCCGGGAGCAACCCCACCACCTGAATCTAATGTGGCCGCATATGAAAAGAAAGAATCACATCACGTCCATAACAATGGCCAGCACGGACGTGGTCGTGGCACTTGGCGTGGACGTCGCCGGCCCTATGGCCGAGGTAATCAATATGGCCGAAGCCCCTATGGCCGGGACAACTATGGCCAGGGAAACCATTATGGCCGAGATATAAATACTTATGGACGTGGTCGAGGCAGAGGCCGTGGTGTCTTTCCTAAACCACACGGCCCGACCACAAACAACAAGTCTGTGTGTCATAGCTGTGGGATGGATAACCATTGGGAAAAGACGTGTAGAACACCTAAGCATCTTTGTGATCTCTATCAAGAGAACCTGAAAGGTAAGAACCCTGAAGCCCATATGGTCTACAAAGATGGTGAAGAAGATTTCAACCATGACAAAGATGATCTATTAGAATATAAAACATCTGATTGTTTAAAAGAATCTAGTTGATTTCAACATCATAAACCATTGTGTTTTTCATTTGCTTTTGTGATTTTTTAATTCATTTACTTGTTTGCTTGAACTTTATATATGAATGAATGTTTTTTTAATAGAAATGATCTAAGTCATGTCATAATCCTTGTTTTAGAAATGAAAGATGACATGGAAATAATCGTGGTCGACAGTGGATCAAGCCACACGATCCTAAGGGATAAAAGATACTTTGTCGACCTAACACTCAAAAGCGCCAATATAAGTATGATTGCGGGTATAGAAAATTTGATTGAGGGTTACGGCCCAGCTAATATTATGTTGCCTAATGGCACTCATCTAGAAATATCAGATGACCTATAGTCACCCAACTCTAAAAGGAGTTTATTAAGTTTCAAAGATATATGAATGAACGGTTTCCATATTGAAACAAAGGGCGAAGGACATAAAGAGTTCCTTCAGATAATTGATATCGACCAAGTCAACAAGAAAATCGTGGAAACTATACCTGCATACTCTACTGGTCTTTACTATGCCAAGATCAGTATGATAGAGGCAAATGCCACGGTAAAAGAAATGCTTACCGACTTTACTAAATGGCACGACCGGCTTGGCCCATCCGGGGTAGTAACATGATGCGAAAACTTATTCTAAATACAAACGGGCACACATTGAAAACAAAGAGAGCTATCCCAAAGAATCTCACGTGTGTAGCATGTACACAAGGGAAGCTCATAATTCGGCCATCACCAGTCAAAGTGACTAAGGAAATGATAAATTTTCTGAAAAGGATTCAAGGAGATATATGCGGACCTATACACCCACCATGTGGGACGTTTAGATACTTTATGGTCCTTATTGATGCATCCACGAGATGGTCACACGTATGTTTATTATCAACTCGCAATTTGGCACTTGCAAGTTTACTTACTCAGATAATACGTGTTCGAGCACACTTTCAAGATTTTCCATTAAAGACTATACGTCTAGATAATTCTGGTGAATTCACGTCCCAAGCTTTTAATGCTTATTGTATGTCCATGGGGTAAGTGTAGAACATTCTGTGGCACATGTACATGCACAAAACGGTCTGGCCGAATCTTTTATAAAACCAATACAGTTAATAGCCAGACCATTGCCTATGAGATCAAAACTCCCGGTCTCAGCTTGGGGACATGCGGTTTTACATGCAGCCGAGTTGATTTGCATCAGGCCATCTTGTGAGCATAAATATTCCCCATCTCAATTACAAACGGGTCGTGAGCCAAACACTTCCCATCTTAAGACATTTGGATGTGCCGTCTATATACCAATTGCACCACCACAGAGAACAAAGATGGGACCTCAAAGGAGTATGGGGATATATGTTGGATATGATTCTCCCACAATAATAAAGTATTAAGAGCCGACCACGGGAGACATGTTTAAGGCCAGATACGCGGATTGTCATTTTGATGAATCCGACTATCCAACATTAGGAGGAATTGAGAATAGGCTGGTAAAAGAAATAACATGGAATCAGACATCCTTAACATGGCAAGATCCTCAGAATCAAGAATGTGATTTAGAAGTCCAAAAGATTATTCACTTACAAAAGCTAGCTAACCAATTGCCAGATTCCTTTGCTGACCTGAACATAGTAACAAAATCGCATATACCAACTGTTAATGCACCAATACGAACTGATGTCCAAGAAGGGAAACGGTCAAGTGGCTACTGAGTCTATGGCACGGTTGAAACGTGGTAGACAAATAGCTTCCAAAGATAAGAAACCTCAGAAACAAAAGAAAGGTGCTGGAAATCAAACCGAGGAAATGGAAACCGCAAACATGGGCGAGCCAAAGGTTCCTGGAAATGATGTTTGAAACGCCAAAATTCTGGGCACTGATGGTCGTGATAATAATGAGATCTCAATGAACTATGTTATGTCTGAAAAAGAAATGGAACAGAAATGAAATCGACATTGGTGAAATATTTGCATGCAACGTAGCACTTGAACTAATGAATGGAAATAAGGATCATGAACCCACGTCTGTCTTAGAGTGCACTCGCCGATCAGATTGGTTGAAATTGAAAGAAGCTATAAACGTGGAGTTGAATTCGTGTAAGAAAATAAAAGTATTTGGTCCTATAATTCGGACACCTTTAGACATTAAATCAGTGGGATACAAATGGGTCTTTGTGCGGAAGAGAAATGAAAATGGTGAACTCGTGAGATATAAAGCACGGCTTGTCGCACAAGGATTCACGCAAAGACATGGAATAGATTATGAGGAAACATATTTCCCTGTGGTGGATGCAACAACTTTTAGATTCCTAATATGTTTGGCTGTAAAAGAGAAATTAAATTTGCGGTTATTGGATGTCGTAACTGCATACTTATATAGTCCACTGGATAACGAAATTTATATGAGAATCCCAGAGGGTATAGAATGGCCGAATGCAAATGGTTCTCGAGAACAACATTGCATAAGATTGAATAAAGTGCTTTAACAATCAGGTCGAATGCAGTACAATAGACTAAGTGATTATCTAATCAAAGAGGGCTATAAGAACGATCCGATCAACCCGTATATATTCATAAAGATAATTGACCGGGGCTTCGTGATAATAGCAGTGTATGTGGATGATCTAAACATCCTTGGAACCTCTGTGGAAATCGCCCAAAAGTTGAATATCTAAAGAAGAATTTGAAATGAAAGACCTAGGCAAAACGAAATTATGTTTGGGATTACAACTTGAATGCACAAACAATGGAATCCTTGTGCATTAAATGGCATATATTCAAAAGGTACATAAACGATTTAACATGAACCAATCTCACCCATTGTCGAGCCCCATGTTCGTGAGGTCACTTGGTTTGGACACTGATCCATACGGTCCAAAGAAGGACGATGAAAATGTCCTTGGGCCGGGAGTGTCGTATCTAAGTGCCATTGGAGCTTTAATGTATCTGGCGAGCCACACAAGGCCGGATATATGTTTTGCCGTGAACCTACTATCGAGGTTTAGCTCATGTCCGACCCAAAGACATTGGAACGGAATTAAACACATACTTTGTTATTTACAAGGAACGAAAAATTTAGGTTTATTTTATACTAACCAACCCAAATAGGGGTTAATTGGTTTTGCTGATGCAAGTTTTCTATTTGATCCACATAATGCAAGATCACAAACAGGTTATGTATTTACTCATGGTGGTACGACCATTTCATGGAGATCAATGAAGCAGACGATGGCAGCTACATCATCTAACCATTCCGAGATATTGGCAATTCATGAGGCAAGTCAAGAGTGCGTCTAGCTATGGTCGATGACACAGCACATTTTGGTTGATAGTGGTTTATCCGAAGGCAAAGAGGATCCGACCATACTATATGAAGACAATGCGGCTTGTATAGCTCAACTGAAAGATGGTTACACCAAAGGTAATAGGACGAAGCACATACTGCCAAAATTCTTCTTTACCCACGAGTAGCAAAAGGGTAAGGAGGTTCAAGTGTTACAAGTACGGTCAAGTGAGAATTCTGCCGATTTGTTAACCAAGTCATTGCAAAATTCTACGTTCAGAAAGCTAAGACACAAGATAGGATACGTAGATTGAAAGATCTACAATGAGGCACAAAACAGGGGGAGTAATACGATTGTACTCTTTTTCCTTAATCTTGGTTTTATCCCAAAAGGGTTTTACGGGTAAGGTTTAACGAGGCAACATACCAAACGTATTATGAGCTCTATATGGTTATAACATCCAAGGGGGAGTGTTGTAACCATTCGGTGTGGATGCAATAACAAACAGAGGTTAAACCGGAAATGAAGATCCAAGACGGTTAAGTTTTTGGTCGATGGGTATAAACCTAATCCTAGTGGGATGGTAAACCTATTCCTAATGGGTTTATGATTTATACTTATCCTTATCTTTTTGTTGTACTTATCTACTTGTAATACCCTATATATAAAAGGGCACCATTCGATTTGATCAATAAGAGAATACAAGTTTCCCCCATACATACACAAAATCTACTAATTTTCACTTTCGGTTTAATATTTTGTAAAAGTATTTTATTTTTGAAAACCAACATGTATAGTTTTTAGATTACTTGTATTAAACAAAATGTATGAGATATCTGTAAATATTCACAAATATCTAAAAAGATTCTGGATAAGCTGGATATCGGTATTTCTTTGAAGTAAAACAAATTGATAATTATATATCCCTAAAATGCGAAGTAAATCACAAATACCTAAAATTATAGCGGTATTTAATTTGTGTCCACCCAAATGTACGAGTGTGGTGTAATTGGTTAACCTAAGATGCGTAAGTCTGAGCCAGCTGTATTTTCTTAACAAATTAAAGTGTGATTGGTTATGTATTAGAATAAAATGGTAGAAATAAGAGATATAAACCTTGCTCTAAAATTCGTTCCAGTGACTCGGCGGTCGAATTGTCGTTCCACAATGGGTGACTGAAGCGATTTGGAGTAATACGATGTGGTATTTGGAACTCTTTTTTTCATTAGTTCTTACGATCCAAATGTGATATTTTTGTAGATCTAGTATATATATTGTCACGCCCACGCCCACCTCTCATTTAACTGAGACGGTGTATATTCACATTGCCTTCACCAACAAAAAACGCTTAAAAATGCCAATGTAAATTTCAGTCCAAGAATCAAATTTAAATTTCTTACAAAACCGTACTAAAATAAATAGGAAACACTTAAAATCAAGTATCAAGTCTTAAAATAAAACAACTTAAAGAAACTCTATCAACTCGAAAACCTCACCACACCGAGACGACTACTCCTCCATTTCATCGAACTCACCTGGAAAGAAAGGAGGGTGAGCATTTCGACAAATACTCAGTGAAGAAAGCTCTAGGAGCCCCAAAATCAATCACCAAAATTCATCACACAACATAGCATAAGTATCTAACTTAAACATTCAGCAAAGCAAAAACAATAAACAAAAAAACGAAGATAAACCCCGACGGTGCCACCCGCCTCCTTCGGTCCCCTCGTTCTCATGTTGTTGCGGGAGAGCTCTCCGCATAAGTTGTCTCCACGACATCACGCTGACTCTGTGAGTTCCACGCCTTTACGCAATCACATTACTGACTTCGGTTCTCGCGTGAGCCACCACCCTGTTCATATGTTTCACGTTGTCTCCATGACATCATGCTACTACTTTCTTACTTCACACACAAGCACCTCCGACGATTAATCATGCCAATTCACGCGATTGCCACATGATCCAACAAGAAACGATGCAACGTCGAGACTTATGTACTTCCACCACGTTACACCGGCACACATAGGCGTTACGCCTTTCTCTATCTCATATTCACCACCCACGTATACCATAACCCCAATCAATACAATCATCATATACAATCCTCAAACATAATTCAACCATGTTTTAACAACCTAGAAATAGTTTTATGTCATTCACACATCAAGCATCAAGACATATATCATGCGAATAAGTATATATATATATATTAGAGATCTATGGAAAACAACAGGTAGGGATGAATGATCAACTTAGAAAATTCTATCATTATCTACCATGATGTGATAATGATAGAATGAGATAGAGATTGTAACAAGCAGTTACCTTAACCTAGATGAGATATGAAACGGTGTAGATCTGCATTCTACGACTCCTCACGAACCAGATCTACAAATACCAAAGGTTGATTTCTACCCTAAACCTAGATCAGAGATCTAGAAGAAGAAAGAGATATGAAATAATCAAAAAGAGAGTTTAGGGTTTCCTTACCTTTACTAGTTGCTGGATCTAGAACAAAAAGAGAAGACAAGTCAAGGAAACGACGAGAAGGGGCCGAAACACGCGTTATCTCTTCTCCTGGGACGCTACACGGTGGTCGGTGGGGATCTGGTGGCTGACGGCCGGTCTCTTCAAACTGGACAGAGCGTCGCTGTATTTGCTTCTTTGGAGGAAAACCTAAGGGGCTGCCTCCTTTTTATAGGAGAGGAAGGGGAATACCCTAAGGTTTTATCTACATGGCATAACATCATGCACCTCTTCCATAACTAGTGACTTAAGCCCAGGACATGAAAACTCTCCCCCACTAAACATAAATTCGCCCCCGAAATCATTTCAACACCGCGATGGAACCTCAACACTCAGAAATAAATCTTGGTAAGATGATCTCATTTGTGGCTCTGGCTCCCAATTCTCCTCATGTATTCATCTTTTTCTTAACGCACATGGATCATCTTTGTCCTTTTCCCTTGGATATCAATGTCTTTCGTCTCTAAAACTTCAACTGGTTTACTTTGAGCCATTAGATTGTGACTAACATCTTCCGGTGGCTGCTGGAGGATCAATGTTGGGGTCTCTGACTACCTTTCTTAGTACTGATACATGAAACACATTGTGAATATCTGATAACTCCTGCGGTAACTCAAGTCAATATGCTGCCTGCTTGCAATTCTCTCAACGATGTGATATGGTCCTAAAAACCTTGGCTTTTACTTTTCAACTTGCGGTACTCTGTTGTTCCTTGGTAGGTTCTCATTTTCAAGTACACTTCATCTCCTTACTTCAAACTCTAGATCTTTATTCTCTGATCAGCATAACTCTTGTGCCGATCATAAGCCGCTTTCAGCCTAAACTTAAGCAATTCCACTTGATTAATGGTGTCCTTAACAATTTTTGGCTCTAAGTCTGCCTATATGCCACTTTTTCCTACACAGTGGAGTTCGACATGGTCTTCCATATAGAGCATCATATGGAAACATTCCAATACTTGAATGGTAGCTATTGTTGTACGCAAATTTGGCCAGCTGTAGAAACAAACCCCATTTTGCTTCCAGTCTAGTACACAAGCTGTTAACATGTCCTCAAGCGTTTGTATCGTCCACTCATACTGTCCATTGGTCTGGGGATGATAAGCCATGCTAAGGTGTACTCTTGTATCCAGTTCCTTCCGAAAGGCCTGCCAGAATGCTGATGTAAACTTTGGGTCACAATCCGATATGATACTTACTGGCCTCGATGTAATTGTACCACTACTTCCAGATACTTTTGCTCTAAACGATCTACTCCATCAGTCTTCTTAATAGCTAAATTGTGTCTTTCTTCCTAGTTGTTATTGGCAAACCAGTAATGAATTCCATTGTCACCATATCCCACTTCCATTTGGATATAACTCTTGTAATAGACCACTTGGTAATTGTCTTTCTGCTTTCACCATTTGCAAGTCTGACACTGCAAAGTCCAAGTGGCAACTTCTCGCTTCATACCGTCCAATGGTAATAGCGTTCAGGCGTCCTAATACATCTTGGTGCATCCTGGAAGTATGGAAAACTGAGAGTTGTGCGCCTGACGCAAGTTCTCATCCTTCAAGTCCTTAATGTTTGGCACATACACTCTATTTTTAAACAAGTAAGTTTTATTTGTCTGCAGTACGATATCCACCAACCTCTTTTGCAATCAGTCTCTGCAGAGATTTATCCTTGTGTTGAGATTTGCTGACCCCTCTTGGAAAGTCTGCTTGATCCAAAGCATCTAAAGCGTCTGTTGTATCTTCAATGATAGTAGCACATAACCGCAAAGAAGACAAAGTGGAAAACAACTCTTGCACTCCTTTGACTCTGAGACGCCAACCTTACGTCTACTAAGGGCGTCAGCCACTTGTTTTGCATTCCCGGGTGATAAACTATATCGAGCTGCCAATAAATCTATCACCTGTGTTGCCTCAGATTCAGGTATCCTTGGGTAAGATGTACTTCAAACTCTTTTGTTGCATGAATACTTTCACCTTCTCTCCATAGAGATACGACCTTCAAATCTAAAGTTCAAATACAACAACAGCTAACTTTAAATCATGTGTCGGGTAGTTAATCTCATGTGGCCTCAACTGCCTCCATGCATAAGCGACCACTTTCTTTTCCTGCACAAGAACACATTTAAGTCCCTTCCCAGATGCGTCTGTATAAACTGTGTATGGTACACCTGGCCTTGGTAATACCAGTACTGGTGTCTGGGTAAGTTGTTCCTTCAGCCTTAAGAAACTCTTAGTACACGCTTCTGACCATAATAACTTCACATCTTTTCCCGTCAGTATGGTCATAGGCTTAGCTGTACTTGAAAATCATTTCACGTACTTCCTGTAGTAACCGGCCAATCCAAGAAAACTACGGACCTCAGTAGCACTTCCGGGCGTAGGCACTTGTAATGGCGACAATTTCTCGGGGTCCACAACCACTCCTTCTTCGGATGCGATATGTCCTAAAATCCCAATCTCACATTCCCGAAAGCTACATTTGCTTAACTTACCGTACAGCTGCTCCTCCCCGCAACTTGTTTAAAACCACTCTTAGATGCCAATCATGTTCTCCTTTACTCTTATAGTACACCAGGATATCGTCGATGAACACAATCACAAAGTTGTCCAAGTATTCTCGAAACACGTTGTTCATCAACTTCATAAACGCTGCTGGTGCGTTAGTAAGTCAAAATGGCATCACCAAAAACTTATAGTGACCATAACATGTCTGGAAAGCTGTCTCCTATGCAATTGGTATCTGATAATACCAGATGCCAAATCTATCTTCGAGAATCATGGTGGTCCTTGTAGTTGGTCCAAAATTCGTCTATTTCGGCAGAGGTTACATGTATTTTATCGTCACTTTGTTCAGTCCTCAATAGTCAATGCCAAAGACTAAAACTTTCGTCCTTCTTCTTTACAAAACATGACATGTGCTGCCCATGGTGTGCTACTTGTTCTAATGAATCCATTATCCATTACATCCTCAGATGCTTCTTCAACTTGGCCATTTCTTCTGGTGCCAAATTATACGGTGCCTTCGACACTGGTGCCCTACCAGGTTCTAATTCAACGATAAACGCATCACCTCGTGTTGGTGGTGGTCCTGTCAAGGTTTCATTAGAATACTCCGCTACAACCAGAATAATTTCTAAGTCAGTTTTCTTATCCGACCCCTTGATTTTTCTAGTGGCGAATAATCTCCATTTTGTTTCCTAGTAACTCTTCTGCTTGCATCATCGATATGATCAGGAACTCCCTTACGTATTTTTACCCCTTGGAAATGATTCTTCCTTCATCCTGGGAATGTAGACGCGCGCCTTAGGGAAATCCATTACGGACTTTTGATAAATCAACCAATCCATTCTTAAGATCACCTCATCGTGGTTAAATCCATCTCCACCAGATTTCCTTTAAGCTCAATGCCTTCCATGACAATGTGGACATTCACATACGCTCCAATAGACTTCAACAACTCTGTTTATGTGGTCTCTGACCGTTTGGGGACAAACGGTTAACAAAACATAATATGAGATCATTTCCTGTAATGGAATGACAAACAAATGGAGTTTCAAAGCGAAGAGTGGTCTTTGTGGTGCTCTAGACAATAAGTTTTGAAACCATGTTTCTGAAAACCAAACATCTTTAATATCCGAAATTTTTCCAAAGATCTTAAACTTTATTCCGATAGAAACCGGAAAAAAAGAGTTTCCCCTTCTACAGACTCCTGAGCTAGGACCCGGGGCCTAAACTAAGCTCTGATACCACTTGTCATACCAATGTAAATTCAATCTCAAGGATTGAACTCAAATTTCTTACAAAAACCATACTAAATTGAATAGGAAATGGTTAAAAGTGTCTTCTTAAAATGAAAAAAAAAACTTAAAGAAAATACATCAACTCAAAAATCTAGCACCACACCGAGACGACTACTCCTCCACTTCATTGAACTCACCAAGAAAGAAAGGAGGGTGAGCATTTTCGACAAATACTCAGTTGAGGAAAGCTCTAGGAGCCTCAAAATCAATCACCAAAAATCATAACACAACAAAGAATAAGTATCTAACTTAAACAACCAGTAAAAAAAAGCAATCAACAAAAAAATGAGGATAAACCCTGATGGTCCCAACATGGGACCACACCGTCTTGTTCTGTCCCGCGTTCCTCATGTTGTTGTGGGAGAGCTCACCACATACGTTGTCTCCACGACATCACGCTGACTCAGTGAGTTCCACGCCTTTACACAATCACATTTACCGACTTCGGCTCTCGCGTGATCCGCCACAGTCATGTACACATATATGTTGATGAGAGAGATGTTGACTAGTAGAGAGGAACAAATGAAGGAAGAAGATGAGATGGTCTTACAAAGGAAATCATTGATACTTTTTCTGTGCCACCGCCACATTTCCTTCTTCGTCTAAAATCCCGCTGACGACGAATTCGGCCACCCGCTATGATTATGAGGGAAAACGGTGTTGCATTCAAGGGCTTAATTTCGACAGATGAGCCATAACAGCCCTCATCTTTGTGATGTTATGAGTCGATGGAAATAGAGAGTTTGTAAATGTTTATAGAGAAAATAAACACAGTGAGTTACAGTAAGGCTACAAGACCCTACAAGTGTTTTTCCCATAACTAGATTAATATCACACATTTATCAGATTTTCTTTTGAAAAAAACAATAGTTCAAAACTCAGACCCGTTTAAAAAAAAATTAATCTCTTTTTTTATTATCTCGTTCCGCTAGATTGACCACAAACTTATACTTTTCATATTCACAAAGATTATGTTTTACTAAATATATCTATATGTGAATCATTGGAAAATTAACTCGTGTATATATGAATCGTTGTACATGTATATAGTAAAACTGTGTATACATAGTCATGTATATATATAAGAATCATCGTACGTGTGGCTAACATTTAACGGTATTCATGAATATTGTAAAATGGCATGAACAAAGATATCATGTATATCACTAAATAAATGTACATGAACACAAGTTTACACGTGAATATTATAATTATTACTATATACAATATCATTAGAAATACATACACAAGAAAATACTCATATCCCATGGGAAGAGAAAGACCTCCTACAAATGTACTTATTTCCACATAAATGACTCCTACCCCATGTGAAGAAAAATATCTCTTATAAAGCCTGATTTATGTTACTCATTATTCACAAAATATATCGGAAAAAGTACATCCAATGGTCCATTTGTCTTCTACTGCCCCGGTTCCTTTGTAAATCGTCTCTTTTGGTTACCTTTTTGAACATTAAACCTGATATATTTTTATGCTTTTTATGTATTTTCACGTCTCATTTGAACTCATTATCATTTAAAATTGCATTTACGTGTTTACGTTGCATTTGAATGCATAATTAAATAAAGCAGGGTTAATAATGCACACTTGTACGTTTGCACTCAATTAAAGAGGTCATACTGCAATTTTGAGTGGTTTTTGGCAAAAACTGAAGATAAGCTGAATTTGTATGACTGAATGTGAAGATAAGAAAAACTCGACCAACAGTGGATCAATCAATCCCAATCAACCGGATTGATTGATCTAGAGCTTGAAAAAACGGTGAAGGAGAAAACACAACGAGTAGGCAACGAGAACATAGGTCACGATAATGACAGAGACATGTTGCAAAGCACCAACCCAGGTGGAGAAGGAAGAGCTGTGTCAGAGAGAAGGTTAAATCAGTGTGGCACGTTTAAGGTGACGACTGTGTGACGACATAGGCGAGTTGTAAAGAACAAACCGAGGCAGAAAAGGAAGAGCTGTGGAGGAGAGAAGATTTTATTTGGGTGGCTCATGCTTAGGTGATGACAGTGCGATTACAGAGATAAGTTGCAAAGCAAAAACTAAGTTGGAGAATGAAGAGCTGCGAAAGATAGAATCTTAATCTGGGTGACTCATGTTCATGTGACGACAACACAACGAGAATACAACAAGGTTACCTTGAAGACACCACGACGGCAGGGACATGATAGAGGGCAAGAGATTTAGATTGAACAAGCCCAGGCACAAACTGGAAGTGAACCGATGTCGACGATTGAAGCTGGAAGAGGAACAAGAACATCACGATTCGCACAAAAGAGCTCGAGCAAGAACAGAGGGCACGGTGGTTTGATGCTTGTGGTAAATTAGTAAATACCCGGCCATGATCTGGCGGATGATCTGGCGGCTAATGAGGAAGACAAAGACGTGGTGGCGGTTGGAAAGGCTCTAAGAAGACGAAAATGTTGCAGGTAACCTGCCATGGATCTCTGCAAACAAGCATGACAAACACAAAAAACATTAGAAAATTTTAATTAGAACTTAGTTAACAATTGTTGGTTTTTGGTTACAAAATTTATCTCAGCATCAATATGTGACCTATTGTATAATAGAAAGACCTAAAATGATCATTAGTGTAAAAACATTCTATAAACAATAATAACTTTAGAATACATATTTTTCTTTATCTCATTAACGTTGAGGAAAACTTATTTTGTTTTTATTGTATTTTCTTATTTTTTTTATTTTTTTTAACATCAAACGGCTATTCTATTACTCAAACTTGAGGTGGTCTGGGTAACCAGACCGGAATAGAACAACCAATAAAAAGTGATTCCATATAGAAGGATCTAGCTGTCTTAGCTAAAAAATCTGAAAACTGGTTGCGCGCTCGAGGAACATAAGAAATTTTGAAGTCTGGGAAGCAAATCAGTAGCGTTCTATCCTCTCGAGTTCTGTAGAAAAGCTTGGCCAAGCGTGAGGGTCCTTGATCATAGCAATCAGCTCCTTGCAATCTGTACTGAAGCTCTGGCATGTCGAATGTTGAAGCATATTCTCTATCGCCCATCGCAGTGCTTCTACTTCTGAATGCAACGCTAATTCTCGTCTAGGTATATTTCGTGTTCCCATGAGTTGACGATTCCCACCACTGTCCATCCAGATCCATCCACAGCCACTAAATTGATCATGACCTGTCCAAGATCCATCTATTAAGCAGATATTACCCAAGCTTAAGACTTGGGATTCCTGGTCATTGTTCCCTTGTATCACTGATGACACCACCTCGTTTGGCAGCAAACCATGCCTGACATTCACTCTCAGCATATTTTACTAGTTCCAGAGGATCCCTATATATTTCCCCTAAAGAGTTTATCATTTTGAGCCTTCCAAGTATACCAAATTATCCAGGGATATGGATCTCTGTCTTGTTCAGATTCAATTATGATGTTCTTCCTCCAGAATAGGTAGTCCATGTTCGCATAGATGCTTGGTACTGGAAAGATATCTTGACTCGTTGGAGTTGATGAGAGTGTCCAAACTTGTAAAGCAGGCGACATTCAAAAATAGCATGGGTTACAGATTCCTCTGGTTCATCACACCTTGGGCAGTAATTATCACATCTCATATTCCGCCTTACTAAATTCCTTGTTACTGCCATGTGTCTAGTTATCAATTGCCATATAAGATGGCAAATTTTCTTTGGCGCCTTTAGCTTCCAAGCAAAGGCTTGAAGATTAGTCACACTTGGCTCTAACACTTCATTTTCATTTTTCTCCTTGAGGATATTCTGGGCAACCCAATATCCGGATTTGACCGTATATTGTCCATTCTTTGTGTAGTTCCAGCAGAATGTGTCCCGTCGATGAGTCGTACTTGTGGCCAAACTCCTAATAAGAGGTATATCGTCAGGGTTGACATATTGTTCCAGCAAGCCAACATCCCGTGTCTTTGATTCCTGATTAATAAGATCACTGACCCTCATATTTGGATTCATAATTGGTGCCACAAGTGTATCTGACCTAGCAGGTGTCGTTGGGGATCCATGGATCCTCCACACTTTAACTGCATACCCAGAGTGTATCTTCTGTCTTATCCCCAATAACAAAAGCTCCTTTGCCGCAGAAATGCTACTCCACACATAGAAGGATTGTTTACAGAATTTACTCGTAAAGGCGAGCTCATCCTGTAATATCTTCCCTTTAGAACTCTGGCCACCAGCGAATGAGGGTATTGTAGTAACCTCCATAATTGTTTTTGCCAATAGAGCCAGATTAAACTCGTGGATCATGCGAAATCCAATCCCACCCTCCTCTCTTGGTAAACAGACTTTTTCCCATTTGACCAGTGTATTCCTCTTTTGGGGGATTAGAGCCTCCACCAAAATTGTGCAATAACACTGACAAGATTTTCACATATCTCTAATGGGAGAAGGAAAGTAGACATAACATATGTCGGAAGAGCAAGTAGAATGGATTTGATCAGCACCTCTTTTCCCCCTTTCGAGAAGCCATCTACATGTCCAACCATTCACTCTATGCATCAACTTGTCTTTAAGGAAAGGCAAAAAGTTTGCACTTAGAACCGTTAATATCTTCTGGGATATCCAAGTACGACCCCATCCCTCCTTCATTCTGTATTACTAAGTGCATCTTTAATTTCCTGCCTGGTGGTTGCATTAATTCGCTTACCGAAGAATAAAGAAGATTTATCAAAATTGATGTATTGGCCTGATGCTTTTCCATACGTCATGACTACTTTCATTACTTTCTTCACATTCACGGGGGCTCCGTCTTACAGAAGAAAAGGGTATCATCAGCAAAGAGAAGGTGGGATACCGATGGACCACGCGCGTCTGACGCGCATCCCCGTTATCTTTCCTTGGTTCTCTGCGTGATTGAGAAGGCTAACGAGCGCTTCCGTGCATAGAATAAAAATGAAAGGAGACAAAGGATCTCATTGGCGTAGACCTCTCCCTGGAATAATATTTCCTCTCGGCTGCCCATTCATGAGAACTTTATATTGTACTGATGTAATGCCATCTCATTATCCAGGTAATCCCACGTTTCCGAAAAGCCTATCTTTCTCATGACAGCTTCAATAAACGACCATTCCATCATGTCATATGCTTTACTCATATCCGTCTTGATGGCCATTCTTTTATTGCGTCCGCTTGGCTTAGTACTAAGTGCGTGAAACATCTCCTGAGCAATCATAATATTATCCGAAATCTGTCTTCCAGCAACAAAAGCTGACTGGGTTTCCGAAATTAGACCTGGTAGCACTTTCTTGAGTCTCTTGCATAAGACCTTAGAGATATTTTTTGTAACTTACGTTGCATAAACTAATGGGCCGAAATTGAGCCATTTCATTAGGCTTTATTGTCTTTGGGATGAGACAAATATTTGTTCATTCAGTCCAGCTGGCATTGTCCCCTCGGTAACCATAAGAGTTAAGTCATCCTTTACTATGTCCCAAAACTTCTGGTAAAAAAGCGCAGTCATCCCATCTGGCCCCAGAGCTTTTTTGGGTGCATAGCAAAAGACGCTAGCTTCACCTCCCATTCAGAAATCGGGGCTGTTAGACTTTCATTCATTGGCTCCGTGATTGTTGTATGAACTTCAGATAACTTCTTCAATATCTTCTGGATTAAAGACTCAAAGATCTGTCTAAAATAGCTAGTAGCAATGGCTACTAGTCTTCTTCATCTTGCAATACATTTCCATTTTTGTAGCGTAACTGAACCAAAATCATTTTTTATTGAACAGGGTAAAATTAAGATAAGTATCGTTAATAGTTTTAACTTGCCTTATTTTACTGCATACACATGGAGTATTACTCGAAGGTATTACTAGAGTAAAATTTAACAATAGATCAATTTTTTATTCTAGGTCCCGCTAAAAACTTAGTAGTCAAATATAATATATATATATATTTTTTATTTCCTCTATGTACTATATACCAAACATGATAATATACACTACACTTTATCCTAAGTTCTACTAGAGTTGCATGCAATTACTTTAGATTTTTTTTCTCCTTTTTAATTTTTCTCTCATTCCACTTTTTCATTTATTCTCATTTATTCCTAACATTATAAATCACAATTATGATAAGCTATATAGGGATAACTAGGTACATATGCCTCCACTATTTTCTATTATTCATATTTTCTAAGATAAAATTACATAAACTTGTTAGACAATTATGAAAAACTTATAATACCCAGTATTCAGTGCTGCTGGTACTCCGTTAATGTTAATGGGTCAGCTATGTTTATCTTATCAAAAAGCTGAATCTTCTCAATAGGTTTATTTGGGAATTCAGTTGACATAAATATTCTGATATTGAGATTTACTTTGGATTTTTTTTCTCCTTTTTAATGTTTCTCTCATTTTCACTTTTTCATTTATTCTCATTATTCGTACATTACAAATCACAATTAGGTTATATAAGCATCCTAATGTCTGATATTGGAGAAGAGAACGAAGGAGGCGGCACGATGCTTCCTAATGTCTCAGAATATAATGCAAACTTCACCTACTGTAGCAATGCAGAAGGGAGATAGAACCTCTAAGGGATGGAAAATTCTGTCTATGCAGAGCAAGAGTCTACAGTGGTCAAGGTGCAGTGATGGAATGGAGATAGCACTGCTTTTACCACGAAAGCTGCAAATCACATTTATTTCTTATTGTGACATGCGAGAGTAGAAACACAGTCAATATCCATTAACATATGTCTCTTCTCTCTCGGAGGGCCCACTCTCCGCAATGTGACAAATTTGATGAGTAAGAGACAAGTGTTTATGGAAGAATTTATATTATACTCTCATAAGAATAAAGTACAAGATGCATAGATTCTATATTAATGGACAGTCTCAAACCTAATTTCCTAAACTAATATGGTAATAGATATATTAGATAAATGTTAACTTTATATTGTTCCTTGTTCTTTTCCAGGATTTCTCATAGATTCCATCTCGATCTTACTAGATCTTTCCGTATCTTCTTGTGTTGTTTCATAAATATTGATATGGTCAATCTCATCGATCTCCCAATACAATGCCTTGTCCAAAGCGACTTAAATCTTCTGTTTACTTTGTTCCTAAACCGTTGATCAACGGCTTGTCGATAAAGAAAATTACATCAATGGGAAGTAGAGGGATGCTTTCCTAAATTTAGTTGGCCTTGGTGAATATCCGGCATAGTTCTTCACAAGATGATTCGTTGGATCGTTGGCATAGAGTCAGCTGATGGCAGCCAGCATCTTTACAAAGTAACGCCAACGTGATGATTTGAATTATGACTTTTCCATTGGTTTTCTTTTTTAATCAGGACAAGGTTTTTTGTTTTTTTTTCTTTTTCATAGTTTGCTTTTTCCTAGTTTCAGATAGCTTGTAGCGTATTGTCTTGTGTGTATTCGATTTAAATTCGTCTCTCAAAGAAGTTGTCTCCAAAGAACCTATTGAATGAAATAATTGTGATTATCAGAACAGGTCTCAGAACTTCTCGTCAATGATCGACCGTTCACAAGTTCCTACGCTGCACCAGGTTGGTATCCAGAGCTTTGCTACGCCTCCGAAACCCATAACCACCGTTGCGATGGTTTGGAAAACTAGTATCAGACAATGCACCGAAGACGAAACCCAGCGACCAACAATCATTAACGATCTGCAAGCCCAATCGCAGCCTCGCACAGTGTTGCGACTTAACGGCTCAACAAGCCAGCACTACCATTCGGCATAGACGTCAAATCAACTGATAACATGACGAATCATTTATGACGAAAATCCATTTCTTCACTCAGCCAACAACCTGCACCGTCGCAATCCAACAACACAGTGATTTGAACAGAAGATAAGACGACTTTACATGGAAAACAACTTTCAAACTCGAAATACGCAGAATTTCGTGCTCAACTGTCGCCGAGAATTACTGATTGTTTGTAACTGTCGAAGATTCTGGATTCAAGTAATCCATGGGATTGTGTTTACCCCCTTATAGCATCGTTTTTGCGACGAGCCAGCAACATGGTGGTCACAAAAGCAGTACTAGAGACAGTCTTGGAAATCCAAATCTCAACATGGATCAACTGAAGCGTGAGATGAAGAAGAACTTATGCCGTATATTATGTTAAATATGTTCCAGAAGTTTCAGAATTGAGGCAATGAACACGATCTGTAGATGATATGCACTAGTCTTTCAAGATGATCATCGTGGAAATTCATGATCCAGATTCTCAATTGGTCATGAGATTAGTTGAGGACTACGCCAACAAATTCAATTACCTGAACTATTTGACGACTCACTCCATCTCCGAATCATCATATGCCTAACATGGAGCACAATCTCAACTGGATCCCAATTTGGGACCATATAGAAAAACCTCCTAACACAGCTATATTGGCTGCTCTATCGACACTACAAAGATGGAAACAACCATTGTACTGTTGATCCACAAAAACAACACGACAGGAGCTTCGTTGATCTTGGGGCGAGGTGTCACGTAGTAAGCTGTCTAATAGAGCTCGTCGTGGTCTAGTCTGTGATCAAACTGCAGACACAAAGACCTTATCTTATGACGAGAGATCAGTGTGATCGAGAAGAACTTGTTGCTGATTTCGCGCTCATTGATGCTTCGTCGGTCATGTTTTCTCCATTGGTACTCGGCCAATCCACAAGTAATCTCTCTCATTCCAATGTACTATCAACGGCAAAGTGTCCAACTCATTCATCGATCATGAAGCTCCGAGAATGTAAATTCAGACGATGCAGTCAAAAGCTTCTTTACCGAAAAACCATCCATCACATAAAGCTAGTATGGTTACAACACACAGTGACTTCCTATCACAAACGACAATGGGTCCTTTTCTCTTGGCGATGATTATCTTGATACTGTTGTGATATAGTCCAATGGATGCTTGCACATACTTAGGAAGACCATGGGTTGATCGACATGTCACTCATGATGGTTCCTTATCACTTACAGCTTTGTTTTATAATCGAAACTTTGTGTTAAAACTCTCCCCACCACTCTCTCACTTGCACCCATAACATCAACTCACAATACATAACGACTGTCTTCCTTCACGTATCATTGAAGGTTTCATGTGAATACAGAATGGTCATTATCCTCCTGATCTCCAGCTTCTCATACACACATCATCCAACCACAACTCCAGAGCATTCTCACAGAATTTGCGACGTCTTCCCAAATGAGCTTCTTCGAATTCACTGTTGCGGGATATACAACCGCATTGACTATTCAACACTATTTTCCTATCGATCCACAATCGTATGATCCATCTGAACTGAAGAACTTCATTGTATAGGAGAAGAAATTTTAGCGAAAGGCTTTTGCATGAGAGCTTAAGTCCGTGTGTAGTTCCGCATACTTATTCGCTAGAGGAAACATGGCGAATATGTGTGTCGATAGTCAACTATTACAAAATACAGCTCGCTATCTATTCTATCACACGTTAGATGTCTACTAGACCCAATTGCTTTGCGTCAATTTCTCGCAAATAGACTGGGAGTGGTTATATCAGATACGAATCATCCAGGAAATGAATGATGACATCTTTTCAAAACTCGTGAAGTCTTGTTTCAATGGACAGTAATGACTTCTGTTTTTATAACCACCATGTAATTCATGTGCGTCATGAATCAAGCGTTACGACCTTTTACGACTTTTTAGCCAACATATCGCGCTATTGCGTTCAGTGAGAAGTATCCAACTCTCGTCTTCGTTACAGCATGTATGATGTCCTTATACCATTGTACAAGAATCAAACACTGGCGTCATTACATTTTTCACTGGATTTGTTCTCTACACTGACCATGATGAAAAACACTCATCACACAGACA
Organism: Moricandia arvensis; assembly: GCA_905132765.1. Taxonomy (NCBI): domain Eukaryota; kingdom Viridiplantae; phylum Streptophyta; class Magnoliopsida; order Brassicales; family Brassicaceae; genus Moricandia; species Moricandia arvensis. Next base: position 2,049 of record CAJHQP010004009.1, on the reverse strand, counting down.
AAGTTTCATCGCGACAGGTTCTTGGATAGCTTACCTCAGCAATTCACGTTTGTTATTAAGCATACTTCGGGTTCGTCTAACGAGTTGCGGATACTCTTACCGTCACATTCTTTGCTCGCCACAATGCATGCAACTGTCCCTTGTTTCAGTTCGGTTGTTGATCTCTACCATCTGATCCTTCTTTGGTAAAGTTTTGCTGAACAACGTCAGGTCTTCTTCATGCATGCTCTATGATGGTTTCTGTTCCGCAACATAGACTTTGTATTCAGACTGTAGTTTACGCCTCAGCTGATTTCAGAATAATCAGAGGGACATGTCGACCATGATCGAACATATACTTGCTTTGTACATCTTATTCTGGCCTCTTACGTCGTGATGTACAACAATTTCGACGGTGTGTTACGTGTCAACAGCCAAACACCATATACTATACAGGTTTGTGGGCCTTTACCGGTCCAACTCAGTCGGGATAGACATTAGTATGGATTTTCGTCGGTCTACGAATCACGGGATTGATTCTATCTTTTGTTGTGGATCAATTCTCTAAATGGTTCATTTTATCCTGCGAAGATAATGGATGCTATAAGTTTCCATAATTTCCTTCGTGAATATACTGCTGCATGTCTTCCATGTTCATCATCTGATCGCTATCGCCGTTTTTCTCATCACTTTGGCGTTCTCTTGGAAGTTACTTGACACAGCTTGATAGAGTTGGCTACACCTCACCGATGGTCAAACTGAGGTTGTTAATCGTCCCTTGGTAATCTCTTATATTGTTTAGTGGGTGACGCTGTCAAGACTTGATTCACATTACGCACAAGATAATTTTCTTATAATCGTTCTATCAACCGAAGCTTTGATTTTAGCCCTATTTCAGGTCATATATGTCAACTATCGCCCCAGTGGACTATTGCTTCCGGATGTAACTTTTCTCATTGGAGGATGCGGCTGTCTTTGTCGATGCCATCCTTGATACACATGTCAAGGCACACAACAAATGGAAGCATCCCGCCAAATACATCTGCAGCTGATTCCCATCGTCGACGTGTGGTCTTTGACGTCAGAGACTAGTATGGGTACACTTGACTCGCGATCGAATGCCCACATGCCTTAGCATCTCAAGTCCAAAGATCGGTCCCATCGCAATTTTCAGCAAGATCATAACAATGTGTTCGTGTGAAGCTTTCATCTGACACAACCTTCTGACGTCTTCAACGTGCGCTATCTTACAAAGTTTCTCCTCGGACATACCATCTGATCGAGGTCAAATCCTACTCACCCCGTGACCAGAGCAGCGGCATTACAACTAGCGCCAACATGATGATTATATCATCTTTCCATTGTTTCTTTTTTATAGGACAAGGTTTTGTGTTTTTCTCTAGTTTACTTTGTTTCCTATTTTTAGATAGTTTAGTGTTTTAATGCTATATAAGACAGAGGCTAACCTCTCAATATGTACATAACTGATAATACACTAAAGCTTGCTATTGCCTTGTGTGAATTGATTAAATTTGCTCTCAAGAAGTTGGTCCTCAAAGAAGCTATCGAAGAACTCTTGATTGTCAAGATATTTCTCAGAATCTCTCGGTTCAATGATCGACCGTTCACAAGTTCTCACTGCGCATTAGCGCTGTATCTTGAATTTTTTTGATCAGGCTCTCTCATGAAGCAATGGAAGCCACTACACTGTCTTATTCTAGAACCATGCTCACGACAAAAGATTCCAGAACATATATTTTTTGAATACCATTTATAAGGTGATTGCCAAAATCCCACAAGAAGTTCTAAGGAAGTTCTGCTCGGTATCTCAAACGCTCATCTACGTTTGTGTCGACAGGCCTTGCAGATTCTCATACTAGACGGCTCGAGAATGCTAAAGTGACTTGGGAAAGGCCTTGATTCTTCAAATGGACGTCATCTTGGTTACCTTCGTGCTACATATCCCAGAAAATCCTTGGGCTTAATATCGGAGTGTCTGTCCACACACTTTCTCGTTTCATTAAATGGTGTTTGAGATGGTTTTTTGAGCAGCACAAATTATCTGTCATA
>CAJHQP010004008.1:0-60046 GCA_905132765.1 Moricandia arvensis | reverse complement strand
CTGATTGCACTTAGATTAAGTCTTTGACATATAATTTCATTGTTTTGAAATCACTTAGGTCATGTTTATCAACGGTCTCTTAAGGTGGGGTTCTTAACATAATTCGACTCTTTTTAAAAAAAAAAAAATTAGCTAATAGACGGCTCTTAAGTCTCTTATTTAAGAGACGGTTCTTAGGTTTTCTTAGTTAAAAGTTAAGAAACGTCTCTTAGAAAAATTAAGAACCTCTGCTAAGAGACTGCCAATAAACATGCTCTTAGCATTAGATTGACACACATAGACTACTTTGACTAGGATTAGCAAAAATCATTTATCAACGACCGGCCCCCGCTGGACATATATAGAGTAATGATTTGTATTTTACGTGAATACAAGAATGAACTACACTTTCTGATCTAATCTATAGATCTGATCTAACAAAAAAAGAACAAAACTGAGATCAGTATGTAGTAATTGGCATAGATTTGATTACTAAACTAATGTAAAAACAAAGATGAGAAAAGAGAGGAAGCAAGCAACGAATTAAATGAAACCAACAACCAACCAATCTCACACCGCTCCTCTCACTTTCATGCATTAGCCCTCTAGCTCTTCTCTATATAAACACAATCCCTTTTAGCTCTATTTCATTATCCAAATCCATTACTTACTTAAAGCAAAAGAGAAAAAAAAAATAACTTAAGATTATGGAGGGGCTCTTAAAGTTGTCGACGTTGGTGATTATGTGCATGTTGGTGTCCGCTCCAATAGCGTCTGAGGCAGCAATCTCATGCGGCGCAGTCAACAGCAACTTGGGTCAATGCATTAACTACCTGATGAAAGGTGGTTACATTCCTCCACGGTGTTGTTCTGGCGTTCGAAGGCTCAACAGCATGGCTCGGACCACCGTTGACCGCCAGCAAGCTTGTCGCTGCATCCAAGGAGCAGCTAGATCATTAGGTTCCAAAATGAACCCAGGCCGTGCTGCTAATCTTCCTCGTGCTTGCAAAGTTAAGATATCCTACCCCATCAGCGCAAGAACCAACTGTAACAAGTAATCTAACTCTCACTCTATTTATTACATTTCATTTTAGGTTGTAAATTTCTAATTTATATGGATTTTAATGAAGTGTTACGTACTAACCATATATTATAACGCGTTTGATGTATTTGGTTGGTTGCAGCGTCAGGTGAGCATGAGAGGGTATCGAAGTTGAGGGGTTTATCATATAATCTTCTTTCTTTTTGGGGTTTATCATATAATCGTTGAGAGAGTATTAAAGAATAATTAAGATGTCACTAGTATAAGTGTATCCAATGCTATTAGTGTTATGTGTTGTGTTTTACAATTTGTGTTGTCATGTCTTTCTTTATATATGACGGTCCATTTAATTGGTCGTCTGCGTTATGTATTCCTCTAATGATATATGGAACTACGGTATGTATTGTTTCCATCTTGTTTCCATTCATTTGCCACGTTCTGCTTTTAATGCATCACTTCTTCCGTGCAGCATAAATAAACTGAAACCTACACCAGGCTTTCTTTATTTTTGTTCAACTATGATCAAGTTCACTTATAATAATAATAGTGTGAAAGTAAAATAAAAGGTGTGAAGATAGTCCATTGTGTTGGTTTATATGATCTAGGGTTTGTCTTGCGGTTGTGAGGGATTCCGGCGACTGTGGTGAGCCTTGCTCTTGGGATAGCGGTCCCCCTTGTTTGTTCCCTCTTCGGCCTGAATTATTCTCTTGACCGGATTGAATCAGGAAGCGTGTACGGTTTCTCTGGGATTTGTGTGACAATAGAACACCAGAGAGGTTTGACGGTGGTTGGGTTGAGAGTAGGTTCTCCTCCACAGAAGCTGGCATCTATGGCCACATAGCTTATCCAAGGGTAGGTCACTCTCTAAAGTTTAACTATTGACGGATCTAAGGGTTGGTCTTGGACTCACCGCCCTCGTGAAGTTGCAGGGACACCGGATTTGGTTTCTCCGCCTGTGTCTTGTCGGAGTTGAGAGCAGTGGCGGATCTAAAAGCAACATATATCTGGGGCAAAACAAAAAAAAAAACACTACTATAACATTTACAAAATTAAACTTTTATCAGAGGCTTTTCCATAGTTGAGTACAATATACACTAATTTTAATAAATCATGGTGGACAACAGCCCCACCCACTCACAAGGTAGTTTCACCCCTCGTTGGGAGTGTCTGTTTCCTCTGCCTTCGTTCATAAGCTTTATCTTCCTTTAGATCTTTGCTATGTGTTTGTTTTTTGCTTTAACTTTGTTTCTAGGGTGCCATTATTTCTCTGATATATCGCATTTGTATCACTTTTGATTTTCTTTCTGGAAGTTTTTCTGACAACATTTTTGGTGTTTTTAATGGGAATCAATATATTAAAAATAATAATAATAATATGTAAGGTTTCTCAACGAGATCGTCACTATATATATGAGGAACAACAACTGATCTTCACAATACAAGAGACTCAATGCGTACACAAGATCAATCCTTATGTAGTTTCTTCACACTCTGATCATAACTCCCTTTAATTTCTCACTCTTTCGTTTCGTTTGTTCTCTTGTTATTTGTTGGCGAGTGTGTAAAGGAATAAGTTCTAAGAATGTTAAGACTACATAAAGACTGATATAGAAAGCATGAAATGGTTACATCGTCCTAATCTCTTTGCCCGTCTATTTGCTTACATCCTCACCTCTTGTCATTTACACTGATGTCTCCAACTCTTAAAACCATTTGATGTTTTCATCGGTTACTTTCTTTCTTGGACTTTGACCACAGTCTTTGAACGTACATTTACTCTTTTGAGAAATAGTTATTTGTTTCGTGAAACTGGATGAAACAACTTTAAGTACGACTAGAACCTTTCCAGGGCGTAACGTCCGGGTTTTTTTTCCATAAATTTAAGTAAATATAATTTTATATATTATTTTATTTGTCTATGTATACATGTATATTTTTACCGCACTAAGAAGTAAAATAATTCATGATTCTGAAACTGTTTAAAACTAAACTTGATTATTTTAACATCTGAAATATATATTTTATATCAAATAGATATAACAAAAAACTTGAACACAAATATCCCAAAACACTCCAAAATGAGTTTTTGACCAAAATATAAGATACACTTATATCTTTACTTTATAAATATAAATAAATATTCAAATAAATAAATATTTTTATTTTAAAAAATCAATTCAAGATTTTTTTTATTTTTTCATTTTAAATTTGGATTTCTTGAAAATATTTTTAAAATTGTTATTATAAAGTCAAAATCTTAATTATATAACTTAAAATTATAAAAACTGCATCCTTAATTTAAACCCTAAGTCTAGATTAGTTAATCCTAGAAGTATAAGTGTCTTTTAACTTTTTCAGTGAAACATATTTTGATTTTGACTATTGTATGCTTGATTTGTGATTAAAATTATTTTAGGGTTTTTAGGATATTTTCAAGAACTAATTAAGTCGTAATTATAGTCAAATTCCTAACTTTTACCTATATGAGTTCTCAGTTCTCACTATAAGAAATTGTTTTATAAATGATTTAAATTTTTTTTTGATTTTAGGATCAGTACTGAGTTTCCATTTTTATTTTTGATAGTAGAAATCATATTCTGTTTTTTTTCGTCTGCTTGGTTTTTCGTTATATGGTTATTAGAAAATCAATATATTTTCTTATATGTTATAAAAATGGTAGTAAAAAAATTGTATTTATACAACGATGAACAATATATTAATGATGAAGAATACGCATGAGAATCATGTTATTACTTTTGTTTCATGTGGCAAAGCGAATTCCAAATTAAAAAAATTATAATCATAAATAATATTTTTCAATGTGTAAGAAAAGATGGATGCGCTGAGCTGAAACTTAATCAACTAACATCAATGTGTAAGAGTCTATACACCAACAAATGGTCACATTAATTTGAGAAGGAACTTTGCTAAGTGATATACGTTGAGTATTACTCATGCAAATGCTTTTTTCCTCAATCCATTTTGGATTCTCCATAGCTAAATTGAAAGACTGATCGGCTATGTTCGGATCCAAACTCTTGCTCGAAGAAACAAACACGTTACTGGTTAAGGAATAGTTCCAATTAGAGAATGACTATTCACTTGGAGAAGGTATAAACTTTGGGACTATAGAGTCTCTCTTAGATTTAAGAGTTCCAATTGTGATGCCTTCAAATAAGAATAGCGTTATGTGCATCTAGTTTAAGAACAGATCAAAAGCTTACTGTTTACAATATGATTTAAACCATCGTAGTCAAAGTCCAGTTATTTTCTATGCAAATACTTTTACCAAATATCGGTTCCTTTCTCGGTTTTTGGCCATGTCATTTTTCTTCAGAGCTATGGAATTTGCAGTGCTTTAAGCTGAAAGCCTTGCAACTCTTTTATTTTATTTTTTTGAAAGTCATGCAACTTTATACAACTTCTATTGTAACGTATATAATTTAAGCTGAGTTTCACCAATCCATCAAGAGTGATTACTATAAATAAAATTGATAAAGGAAATATTGGAAATATGAAATATCCATATTCCTTGTTGTATGCCTAGTGCCTACTGTTCATGTATCCAGTCACATGACTCGACGTGGCTTAAGCAGATGATATGAGAAAAACTGATAATATGAATTCTATTTTAAATGGTGGTCAAAAACTGAAACCATACACCTGAAAATATATATCCAAGGCTCCTTAAGACACCAAAGAGCACAATGAAGTGCTTATAAAGCGCACGAGTATATTCAATGAAATCTGAACAATAGTCTAAGGCTTAACGATAACACTCATTGCAAAAGTCGACTTATTACTTCGCTCTTGGAGTAAAGCATATTGATTCAGCAAAAGCCATTAGTAAGCATGCCACATGATCATCATCTGTAACAAAATGTTATAGGATTCAGACGAAAAATTAGTTTCAGATTATATATGCATGAAGCAATTAGGATGAACACATGATTTTCAAGGGATCTCTCCAGTTTTCAATGCTAAGATTCATGGTGCTTTTACGATCAACAAATACTTTAAACGCAAAAAAACATTTAAAGCAAACAAAATTACCTTTGACCAAGCATACATCCTACTTTTATGTAGTCGATGTAGACAATCTACGTTGAGATGGGGTTTAGAGTATGATGAGTTTCAGGAATGAGAGCACCGGAAGAATATAGCCATCATATAAAGTTTGAAGGTGGCGGAGTTGGAAGAGTAGATTAGCTTAAATTTACTGCAAGAATTAAAAGTTCTTTATGAGTGGTACTGTGAGATTGTGAATTGGTATAGATGATAGCAAAATGGTTTTTACATGAGAAGGAAGAAGAAAAAGTCGGTGAAAGAGGGTGACGATTGCTTGTCACATTTTAGCTATAGTTTATTAAATTACTGAGAAAATCCCATTAAAAACCTCCAAAGTGGTCATTACTTCCACTTTAAACCTTCAAACTTTAAACTTCCATAATAAACCCACAGATTAATAACATTCTTAACAAACTTTAAACTTTCATATTTACGTGTCTTAACTCCTAATGTGTGGTGCTTCTTCAGTTTTTTTTTATTTGCGGAGCTTTCTAAAAATTATTGATAACCATTTCAGTTTATTTTGGTTTGTAAGAGTAAAATAATTCTAGGTTGATAAATTCTTCGTATATGAATTGTATATTATGATAAATTTTATTTGCTTACACTGCAACGAAGAGGAGACAATGAAAAAAATGGTTTATTAAAAACAAAAATTTAATAAAGTATATGTTTAAGTAAAACAAACTGAGTTAATATGTGTTTATAATTTTGTCCATCATACTAATAAAGAAACACTTAAGCCACTCTCATTGTTTTTGTTAAGAGTGTTATTAGTTTGAAGGTTTATTATGAAAAATTAAAGTTTGAAGGTTTAAAGTGGAAGTCATGACCACTTTGGAAGTTTTTAATGAGATTTTTCCATAAATAGTGATCAATATTTAGTGTTTCTTTTTGCAATAAAATATGAGAGATTTTAAAGATGACATGACAACTTAACAACATATTACTGGCTGAAATTAATTTAAAGTCTCTTTTTTGTCAATTAATTTAAAATATTTAATCGGTTTATTGTGTTAAGTCGTAAAAATTCAAGAAAAAAATAATAACAAAAACTATAAATAGAAAACCAAAAGTAAGGAAAAAAATCGTGTATGTTAGAGACGATAGAAAGTAATGATATTCTTAATATTTTAATCTTCTTAATCCATATTTACTTGTCCCAACTCCTAATGTGCGGTGCTTCTTCAGTTTTTATTTTTATTTTCAGAGCTTTCTAAAAGTTATAGATAACCATTCAGTTGATTTTGATTTGTAAGAGTAAAATAATTCTAGGTTGATAAATTCTTCGTATATAAATTGTATATTATAATAAATTTTATTTGTTTACACTGTAACGAAGAGGAGACAATGAAAAAATTGGTTTATTAAAAAGACAAAATTTAATAAAGTATATGTTTAAGTAAAATAAACTGATTTAATATGTGTTTATAATTTTGTCCATCATAATAATAAAGAAACATTTAGAGCATGTTTATTGAGGGCTCTTAGGAGGGGTTCTTAACCAAAAATAGGGATAGACCCCACCATTTTCCCTAAGAAATATTGCTAAAAATCCCAAATTAAGAACCGAGTCTTGCACTATTTTGTGGGCCCCACTAACACGTGGTGACTCACGATTGGTTCGTCTTTAATTTTCTTTTAATCAGACAAAAAAATAAAAAAATTAAGAACCCCAAATGGATTTTAGAGATAAACGTGCTCTTAAGCTACTCTCATTGTTTTTGTTAAGAGTGTTATTAGGTTGAAGGTTTATTATGAAAATTTAAAGTTTGAAGGTTTAAAGCGGAAGTCATGACCACTTTGAAAGTTTTTAATGGGATTTTTCCATAAATAACGATCAATATTTAGTGTGTTTTTTTTTGCAATAAAATATGACAGATTTTAATGACATGGCAACTTAACAACATATTATTGGCCAATTTTATTTGATGATGTGGATAGCTTAGAAGTTGAGGATATTCCCCTTTATTATAGTAAGATTTTTTATTATTCTTTGTCGGTTTCCTCTAATTACTGCTTTGATTTAATCCGTTTTCAAATCTTTGAATCCTTATCACTGTTTCCATTCCTCTTATTTATCAAACTGAATGGCTTAAACACAGTTAATTATGCTTCTTTGTTTTATATTTAATTTTAATTTGGAATCAATTCTAGAGATATTATCAATTGTAAGCTTTAAGTTGCAACCCCTCAAATTTCACTTCTTTAAATGATATTTACATTTTTTAGCAAAAAAGAAAAAAAATTCTTACTTGGACCATTTCATTGTTTCCCTCTCTTTTTATTTATATCCTTGAATTGTCACTTAATCATCATTTTCGGTCTACATATCCAAAATCTTGTTAGTCTCTGTTGGAGATGTACTTCACATTTTACATCAATGCCCGGTCCAAATCGAAACAAGGCGCAATCAGAATAAAATTTTTTGTCACGAATCGGCAAAATGACGGGAAAAACAACTACTCAGTTGCCAGGCTCTCTCTCTCTCCTCTTAGAGAGAGAAAAATCTCTCATCTCCATCCTCTTCTAAAAATTAGATCTTTCAGAAGATGAGATGATTAAATCTTTTGTTGTTTTATAGTTTGATATGTTGATCGATTTTCTCTTCCGCTTTTGTCATATTTTTTTGTTCGTTTTGACGATTTGGCTTGTTTTCAATCTTTAAACCGGATCTGTTATTTGGATTCTTTTTGTTGGTGTTTTCGATTTGAGATTGAATTTTCATGTCCCCTCTTTCACAAATAATTTTGATCTTGTTTACTTTTGAGCTGGGTTCTCTCCTTCTCGGGTATGGTCAAGCTCTTTTCTACGGGTGTAAAGCTCCCTCCTTTACAGTTGCTTCTTAGCATATGAGTGATGTATCCCGAATGAAAGGAATGAGGGAAGCGTGGGTTCATCTTGATCGTTGTATGAGGGAATTCAGTAGAGTTGGCATCTCTTTGCTTGAAGATGGTCCAATAAAGAGTCTTATCTAATTCGATTATGTTTTCCTAGTGGTCAAGTGACTGGAGTTTGTTGGAGTCTCATCTTGGAGAAACGGTTATGGCGGAAGGGTAAGTTTAGAAATTACAATTCTCGGCGACAATCGACGTGTTGAACAAGAAAAGAAAAACTCTGCTCGTGAGCAGAGGATTACGAAGGTCACCGGGATTATGAAGACTCTCGGAAAAGCTTGAGTTTTCAAGATGCATTCTCTTAATCGACAAAGAGTTCTTGTTGTAATATAGTGTTTACACATACTCTCTTTGCAATTTGTGTGTTGCCATATTTTGTACTCATCTAAACTTTTGAGAACTAATAAAATCTAAAGTTGACAAAAAAGCAACCACTTAGTAATGAACCCATTCCTCCAAAACCTCAAGACATAGAAGCATGCTTAACAATTGCAGAGTATGACCGACTAAGTCTACATAGTATTAAATACCTTCAAGACGAGGCAAGATATATCTATGTCGCAGACCTCTCGTTGTATTCATAGTGACACTTGCTTATAAAGAGGGAGCTTAATCGGCAGAAAGAGGAACTGGCTTTTTCTCTTCAAAGCTCCTAAAGAGAGATTTTAGAAAGATAAACTATCAATCGCGATATCTCTATCCTTAGCAAGCCTGATTTGGTTGTCGATTTCACCTTGCATTTATTACCCACTTTCGAACACAATTTAATTCTAAATAAACAAGATTTTTGACATGCTTTATCGCTTTCAACAGTCTCTGACTCGAATAAGTGGCCTTTTAATTTGTGCTTGGCCACTATACCGGGGGTAGGAAATCCACGTCTAGAAGCAAAAGAAATGACCACTTTTCTGAAGAAAAAGTGCACTAAGAAAGATTTGAACCTAAGATCGTCCAGGAGAAGTTTGTAACCTTGAGTATATCACTAGACCATATTGAAATTTTGAATAATTTGGTCACCTTCAATCATAAATTGGCCGGAACCATGCATCTTCGACTTGGCCCAAGATGGTTCTGCTTGGCCACCTGATTTGGCATGTCCAAATAACGTAGGATGTACTCATAATGTCCAAATTCGCATTTTTAATGAATGAGAATATTAATTGCCCATATATTTTTTATTTACATGTTATAACGTTAGACTTTAAAAATAATCATGTAAACTTAATTTACAAACCATATCAACTACATATATGTGGTGTGTCCAAATTTTAATTTGTCCGAGTTATTTCATTGATTATTTTTTTTATAACGAGCTCTCCAGTCTCCACTAACCAAATTATTAGGTTACTAGAAATATAGCCTCCGTCCAAGCGCGGGACCGGATCCGTTTTTAATGCTTTAAGTGTGTTTGAGATTTTGTTGTTTGTATCTTGTCTAAATCTTTGTTTTTTTGCGTATTGTATATTGGAGTCATCACTTCCATTGAGTTCACTTCCATTTTGTTATGTCTTCCAGTGAAGTGTAATTTTCATTAGAAAGCCGAATAAAAATCAGGAAGATTACGGCATTAAGTTATGTACATAAAATAGTTTGAAGATCAAGAAGTTTAATCCCTAAAACTTTCTGTACTACTTTATAAAAAAATTTAATTTATATGTAGAGATGAAATATTTAATTTGCTTGTTGACATGGAATAATAATGTAACATCCCGACCGCCCATGGTTAATAGGCTGCCCATGTCCATGCTCTCGGCCCGTGGATCTTATCTCATCTGACGATCGGTTCGTTAATTTTTTCAAAGTCTCCGAATCATTATTTACTGACCCTACAATCACCACCCGATCTTCCTCGTGTTTTGAATTCACTCGCATGGTATCGTGTACACCCTTAGAAAAAACCAAATTGTAATAGTATTATATAAAATTTGGTTTCTAGTTTTCAAAATCTCATGTATCTCAATTGGTTATGTCAATCAAATAAACATTGAGGTGAATGGTTCGAATCTCATAGCATGCAATACATTATTTGTTTTAAAAAAAATTACGTGAGATCCACTTAACGCTGACGTGGCGGAAGGGGAGAGAGTAAACTCTCCCATTATAATATAGATTTGTTTCAAAATTTTGCAGTTTGGAATCCAACAGCCCACATGGTAAATGATTCGAGGTCATATTAACTAAAGAAATTGTTTTGGGATTTCATAAATTATAATCACGTACATATTATCTTTAGTAATTAGCATTTTTGTTATCCTTTATATATAAATCTTAAATCACTACAAAATGTTTTGTTAACCACATGTCAGAACTACGATGAGTCTTAAAATCCTTAGAAAAATATGTTGGTACATCTAAACATATATTATATTTTTTATTAGTAGTATATAAAAGAATATTCTCCACTCTTTTCTTAAATAAAAACTACGGAATTACTTAATATGATTAATATATATATATATATATATGATAATTAATTATTTTAAATAATAAAATTTTGATAGAAATTTTTCTATCCTCCATAATTTTTATTTAAATTTTATATTCTTAAAAGAAATTAAACAATCACATTAAGAATATAATAAAAATTAGATTTTTACCTAAATGGTATATTTAAATTTTTTAAACGATTATAAATTACTAAAACTGTTAAAATCCACATTGAAGTTTTTGTGATCAATGGTTTAACTTTTTTGTTATAACAAAATACAAATGATCATAAAATCAAAATATGATGTCTCATTTAATATATATTCAGATTAGATATATATATATATATATATCGTGTAAATTAAAATTTATATCATATATAAAATACATAAATATGTTAATTTCAAATTTTGCATTGAGTAGAAAGCCTTAATTAATAAATATTCATATTAATAAAAATAATATTTTTCTTACAGCATATATAATGTTAATAAAATCATATAAGTACGAAGACTCAATTAATAAATATTCATATTAAAATACACTATATATCTATGTCAATATCATTTAAATTTAATTATAGATCATATAAAATAAATAAACAAATAATTAGTTTGATTTTTACCAACAAAAATTATTGTAAATAAAAAGAGAGATTATTTTTATTTATATGTTTACTCCAATTTAGTTATATACGTAATAGTTAATACTTTCTCAATTATTCAATATATTTATTATTGCATAATACGTAAATGAACATAAGTAAAAAAAATATCATGTATAAATAATTTATATACATAATTAATGTTCATTATGCGTAAGCGCGGATCTCAAATGCTATTTGATCATATAATTTCAAAAATATAATTATTTATATCAAACTGAGATGGTGAATTATAACATCCGGATAATATTACTGAAGCCAATGTAAATTAAGTAGGTTTAGAAAAATAAAATATCAACAAACATGACTCTACACATCATTCTTATATTGACGGTCCATGATTATATGTTTGGGGACTTATGACATGATGGTTGAACGGTCAAAGTTAGTATTCAACGATTATTAATATATAAAATTCATATGCGCCTGCGCACAGACAATTACTTGTCTTACTATTATTTTATGAAATATTATGATGTTTGAATGTAATATAATATTAATTGATTGATATTTAGAAATTCAGAATTGTTATATTAACTATTTTACTATGATTATTGATAAAAAAAATTCTAAAAAGTCATGCTTATACTTTTAAAATCATAAGTATAAAATATATATTAAAAATACTTGAAAATAATTTCACATTCAAAATTTTAAAATATAAATTGTAGTTTGTCAATAGCATATATATTATATTATACTAAAATTTTATAATTATTTTTATCCGCAAAATCACAGGCAAAACACCTAGTTCGTAACTAAATGATTTTACCTTTACTTGATTTTTTTTGTGGAAATTGGTTTAATGTAATTTAGTCTTTGGAGAATATATTTGTGACAACTTGTCCCGTGGGCCCTGGCTCACAGCGCTGCAGCGCACCGACCCTAATCTCTCACTAAGAAAACTTCCTCCACATCCATGAGTAGGTTATTAATGAGCTTGGCATCACTCGAACACAAGACCTCACCCTTTAACAACTTTCCACAAGACAAGCTGTCACCAATTGATTTGCACATTTTATGTGACAACCCGTCCTACGGACCTCAAACTCACAACACTGCAGCACACCGACCCTAACCCTTCACCGTGGGAGGAAACGCCTCTACATCCACTGGTAGGTTATTGGTGCGCTTGGCGTTACTCGAACCCAAGACCTCACCCTTTAACAACCTAAGCGCATCAATAACCCACCTGTAAACCGAGACCTATGGGTGATTCGGGCAGGTTGTATCACAGGGGAGAGTTAGGATCGGTGCACTGCAGGGCCGACTAATCCCCCGGTTCGACGGGGTAGGCCGTTACATAAAAGTCGACTTTTTATTGTAACAACATGTCCCATAGAACCCAGCTGGCGTTGCAGCGCATCGACCCTAACCCCTCCCATGTGATACAACATGCCCCAGCTGGCGTTGCAGCGCATCGACCCTAACCCCTCCCATGTGATACAACATGCCCGAATTCACCGATAGACCTCGGCTCACATGTGGGCTATTGGTGCGCTTGACGATACTCGAACCCAATACCTCACCTTTTAACAACACTCTCCAAGAAAAATTGTTATCAATTGACCTGCAGATGTTAATTTATAATCTCTAGTTTGTCAAAATATCTATCTTTAGTCAAACCTATTAGAAATATCTATTTAGATTTCTGATGTTACATCTTCTTGAAACTCAACCAATTCAAGATCGGGAAAGCAATGCATTAACATTGGAATATGTGTACTTTAATGTTTAATAGCAGTATTTTTCGTTATTCATTAACTTTGCATGGATGAGAAATTAAGCATAATTTACGGGTACGCATGACATTCATGAGCTTTCCCTAATATAAAACCGCTCCTACGATCTCAAGAAAGTAAAGCAATTAATTCAAAACATAAAAAATAAAAACAAAAATGGCGTTCCCTTCAAAGATCATCACATGCCTCCTCGTCCTTACCGTCTACATGGCAGCCCCAACAAAGTCAACCATAACATGTGGGACAGTGACAAGCACACTGGCACGGTGTGTAGGGTACTTGACCAACAGTGGTCCATTACCGTCAGACTGCTGCGTGGGAGTCAAATCATTGAACCAAATGGCTCAGACCACATCGGACCGCCGACAAGTCTGTGAGTGCCTTAAATCTGCGGCTACGGGAATCACTGGCCTCAATACCGACCTTGCGGCCACACTCCCTACAACTTGTGGTGTTTCAGTTCCATACCCCATTCGTTTTAGCACCAATTGTGACAAGTACGTCTCCATAACTTCTTTTTTTTTTGACAAAAAGGCTTTCAACGTATCCATAACTTGTTTATTTGTTTCATATTATGTTTCCTATACTTTTTTTGGAATGTGGAAATAACTTTAAAAGGTTTTTATCCTAGGAAATATATCTTGAAAGTTCATTGTACACGAGGCCCCAAAAAGTAAATAAAGTTGATGAATTTATTTCGAAGGAAATATTGTAATACAAAAGTCTTTTTTTGTAACTAATTCAAATATTTTTCGATAATTGTAAGAGTGGAGTACTAACCATTCCTTTTTGGTATAATTGTATGGCTATATCCACTTGAAGTTTCTGTCTTACTGCATGGTTTCCAGTGTCATGGTACATATATTGTTTTGATATTTCGAATGTTGCAGCTTATCGACTGCCGTGTGAAGGAGGAGGCTATAGAGATGTACGACTAATCAAAGTTGCCAGCTTTTAACTTAAATAAAAGTATTCTGCTGTTATTTCCCATTTTATGAATTCAGTCTCTTATTATGTAATCATCCATTTCATATATGTAATACGTGATATCTCCGCAAACTTTGTAACTTGTGTGATCTGAAAATGATAAAAGTACTCTTTATAGAATGACCAACGTGATACAAGATAGAACCCTCAGAGAGACACTCTTCCCTTATACATGAATGATCATCCAAATGATAAAGCAAACGTTACTCTCCTACTCGCTAATAACGTAGTCTCCAAGATCCTCTCTCACCACAACCCACTGAGTTTGTTAGTGCACATGCTCTTGTCTTCCACGTCAGCACTTATTCCTTTACTTCTAGAAGCAGCCACAAGATGGAACCAACCCCATTTGGGGCTCATTAAGACATGAACGAGTCTTTATTCGGATGACATGGCCTTCTTGGGCTTCTTCCTTGCGTACTGGTAAAGGATAGGAGGATGTGCAGCCCCATAAGTATCAATACCCCGCCCTTCAAAATCAACCTTGGCCTCAAGGTTGAAGCCCTTGAACTTCGCATGCATCTTTTGTTTGTCTTCCCATGTACAGTCAAAATCTGGTAACCCCTTCCATTTGATTAACACTTCTTCTTGTCCCGAGCCTGCATTAACTCGCGTCTGTACCACTGCCTCTGGTTCAGCTTCTAACACCCCCTCGCTTGTTAGCTGAGTAGGAATAGGCGTTGTGTCCCATGTATCCCCAATCACCGCTTTCAACTGTGACACATGGAAGGTGTGATGAATCTTAGAGTTGGGAGGAAGCTTCAAACGATAGGCTACTTCTCCCACCCTTGCTTCCACCTCAAACGGACCATAGAAACGCGCAGCAAGCTTCTCATTCGCGCGCTTAGCCAATGTCTGTTGACGGTAAGGTCTGAGCTTAAGGAAGACCCTATCGCCCACTGCGAACACCACCTCACGTCTAGACCCATCAGCCTTCGCCTTCATTCGTTGCTGAGCTCGATGGAGGTGTCCCTTGAGAATTTGTAGGGTAACGTCCCTGTCCACCAGCTTCTCCTCCAACTCAGGGTTACTGGTAGATCCCTTCTCATACTTAATCAACGTCGGAGGTTCTCAGCCGTACAAACCCATGAAAGGCGTCATCTGAATAGAAGAATGAAAGGAAGTGTTGTAACTGAACTCAGCCCACGGAAGATACTTAACCCAAGTCTTGGGTTTATCACTGGCGAAGCATCTCAAGTAAGTTTCCATCCCTCGGTTGGTGACTTCGGTCTGCCCATCGCTTTGCGGATGGTAAGCCGTGCTAAAGCACATTCTCGTACCGGAAAGGCGGAACAACTCTCTCCAAAACAGGCTAGTGAAGACCTTGTCCCTATCAAAAACGATCGTCCGAGGAAACCCATGTAATCGTATTATCTCCTGAATGAAACTCACCGCAATATCCGTCGCTGTGTACGGGTGCTTGAGAGCCACAAAGTGGCTGTACTTTGTCAATCGATCCACGACTACCATTACTGCATTGTACCCTGCTGAGCGAGGTATACCTTCCACAAAATCCATCGATAAGTCTTCCCACACTTGCTCAGGAACAGGTAATGGCTGGAGCAAACCCCCTGGTGCCAGCGTAGAGTACTTATGTCGCTGAAAAACCTGGCAGGAAGCCACGTAACGACGGATATCAGTCATCATCCCTGTCCAATAAAACAACTCCCCTGCTCTACTCTGTGTCTTTAAAATTCCCCATGTCCAGCCGTCTTACTGTCATGCAACTCCTGCAAAATGATCCCAATCAATGCTGATTTCCGAGGAATCACCATCCTTCCCTGACGGAGAAACCGTCCTTGGACCACAGAGTAATCTGGATGGGATGCTGGGTCTTGTTGCAGGTCCTTGATGAGTAATTGTAGGTCCGGATCCTTGTCCACCTCTCCGCTGATGTCTTCCAACTGAATGGAACGTGGACCCGAGATTGCAGACATTTCTGGTGTAGCTACCCTTCGTGAGAGACCGTATGCCGCCTTGTTTTCCAAGCTTGGTCTGTATTGAATAGCGAAGTCAAATCCCAATAACTTAGTTAACCAACGCTGGTACTCCATGTTAATCTCGCGTTGTTCCAGCAGAAACTTCAAGCTTTTCTGATCGGTCCTTACCAGGAGCTTCCTACCAAGTAAGTAGTGACGCCACTTCTGAATCGCAAACACAATCGCCATAAGCTCTCTCTCATACACCGATTTCAACTTCTGTCTATCCGTTAAAGCTTGACTGAAATAGGCTAATGGTTTTCCTTTATGCATGAGCACAGCCCCAAGTCCCACTGCTGACGCATCTTATTCAACTTCAAACAAAGCTTCAAAGTCAGGCATAGCTAGTACAAGAACGGATGTCATTGCCCTCTTCAGTGCATCAAAAGCCTTAGTTGCCTCATCATTCCATGAGAACTGATCTTTCTTAAGTTGTATCGTCAAGGGCCTCGCTATGTGACCATATCCTTGTACAAACTTCCGGTAGTAGCCTGTGAGACCCAAGAACCCTCTCAGTTCCTTCACGTTCTGTGGTCTTTTCCAATCAATCATCGCCCTTATCTTCTGTGAATCAGTAGCTATCCCTTCAGCCGATATCACATGCCCCAGATACTCAATTTGTTTACACCCGAATTGACATTTTTTCCGGTTTGCAAACAGTTGATGTTTCTGTAATAACCCCAGTACTTCCTCTAAGTGCTGCTGATGTAACTCCTCTGTCTTGCTGTAGACTAAGATATCGTCGAAGAATACCAAAACTACCTTCCTTAGTAACGGTCTAAACACCTCGTTCATCAGGGATTGGAAGGTTGCTGGGGCATTTGATAACCCAAACGGCATCACAAGAAACTCATAGTGACCATCGTGGGTGCGAAATGCCGTCTTGGGGACATCCTCTGCACGTACTTGTATCTGGTGGTACCCTGATCTCAGGTCTAGCTTGGAGAATACCTCTGCACCGTGCAGTTCATCGAGGAGTTGATCGATCATCGGAATGGGGAACTTGTCCGCAATAGTGACTTGGTTAAGAGCCATGTAGTCCACGCAGAAACACCAGCTACCGTCCTTCTTCTTAACCAGTAGAACGGGGCTCGAAAATGGACTGCAACTCTCCTGTATAATATCGGCTGCCAACATCGCGGTAACCTGCCTCTTAATCTCTGCTTTTTGCACTTGAGGATACCTGAAGGGATGGACACTGACTGGTGGTGCCCCTGTTTCCAGTGTGATGGAATGTTCCCTCCCCTTGGAAGGTGGAAGACCCGAGGGTTCTTGGAACACCTTCTCATAATTCTCAAGCACCCTGGTCCATTTTTCCGACAGGCTCCTCTCCTCGCTGGCTGCACCAGTCTGTAGACCCTCATACTCCACAATCACCCCCTCACCATCCTTTTCCCAACTCTTCCGTAAGGTCTTAAGGGATACCTCCGCCGAATGGAGAGTCATATCACCGGTTAGTGTCAATTTTCCCCCCAACCGTATCTTCATTACTTGTAACTTCCAATTCACCTTCACTTCACCCAATGTATCCAACCATTGGACTCCTAGTATCACATCTGCGATGCCCAATTCCAGGGGTAGAAAACTCGTAACGATAGTGCAGTCTTGCATCTTCAGCTCCACGTTATGAATCACTCCTTTCCCTTTGACGGTAACTCCACCAGCAGCCAGCACCCCATAGTGGTTCGTGGTTGCAGCTACCAATCCCAGTTTCGACACTAGTTTTTCCGACAAGAAGTTGTGGGAGGCCCCGCTGTCGATCAAGATCACCACCGATTCATCCCCTATAAAGCCCCGCACCTTTATCGTTCGTGGGGAAGATAGACCCACCGCTGAGTTAGCCGATAATTCTGCTACACCGGCCTCAACTCCTTCGTTGGACTCCTCGCAGTCCTCTTGTTCCTCCGTACACTCCACCTCTGTGCCATCCTCCATCACCATGAGTACCGTCAACTCCGATCTCGCACATACATGACCCACGAAGTGTTTCTCATCACATTTGAAGCACAAACCCTCGGCTCTCCACTTTGCCATTTTCGTAGGAGTGAGTCTCCTAAACGGCGGCTTCAACCTGAAACTGGTCGTGTTTGCTCGGTTATTCGGAAGTCGTGGCTTGTTTGCCTAGGCTGGACCTCTATTCGCCGTATTGGGCCGATAGTTTGGAGAAGTAGGCCCAATCCCGTTTCTCTGTGGTGGCCCAGTTGGTTGAGGGAGGTTTCGATCGGCGTGAGGTTTCGGCGTCGGAACCCTACTTCCCGATATTGTTCCCGACGCGGTTTCCTCTTGTCCCGCCCAATCTTCCACTCGTTTTGCCACGTTCATCATCTTTTCCAACGTTCTGGGCTCAAACATTTTTACTTCCCGCCCTAATCTTCGGTTTCAGACCCTGCATAAAGGTCAGTTCCAACACCGTTTCGGAAAACTCGAGAGCATTGGCCGCCAGCGCCTTAAAATCCCGTATGTATTCCCGGACCGACCCTTCTTGGCGGAGCGCCATCAGTATCTCTGCCGCGGTTGTGTCCTGAGTGGTGGAAAATTGCTCCAAAACACGTTCCTTCATCTGCACCCAACTACGAAATGGGTTTCGTTCCCTCTCCCAATGATACCAAGGAAGAGCTTCCCCGACGTAGCACATTCTGACCGCTCGAAGTTTTTCTTCTTCCGTGAAACTGCTTAGCTCAAAGAACTGCTCGACTCTCATAACCCAGCTATCGGCATCCTCCCCGTCAAACAAGGGAATCTCCATCTTCCTGGTGAGGGAGTGGTGATGACCATCTCTGGCCTCCTCCATCTGAGCCATAAGAGGCGTGGATGGTTCCTTCCTCGCCATCTCACTCTCCAGTGGTCTGATAGGTGACGATGACATCTCGATCATACTGACCCCTCGACTCAACGACACGCTTCCCACCATGATCGGATCGGAGAGCGGCTCTTCCTCCGGTTGCACCTTGCTCTTCCCCATCTTGATCGACTTCCTTTTCCATTCATCTTCCTCAGCGAACCTCTGTTCCAGCCGGTCCAACATGTTTTGTTGGTTCGACTGCATCTGCATCTGTTGTTGCATATGCTGCTGCAACGAGATCATGAGCTGCTCCATCATCGACAATCTCGATTCGTGAGGATCGGCGATCGCGCCTTGCCCCCCCCCCTCGACAGATTCCAGCTCCGACGTCTGCCTCGTCTCAGTCTTCTTTGGTGCCATGTTTCCCAAGGATCGTCAAATGCTCTGATACCAAGTTAATACGTGATATCTCCGCAAACTTTGTAACTTGTGTGATCTGAAAATGATAAAAGTACTCTTTATAGAATGACCAACGTGATACAAGATAGAACCCTCAGAGAGACACTCCTCCCTTGTACATGAATGATCATCCAAATGATAAAGCAAACGTTACTCTCCTACTCGCTAATAACGTAGTCTCCAAGATCCTCTCTCACCACAACCCACGTGAGTTTGTTAGTGCACATGCTCTTGTCTCCCACGCCAGCACTTATTCCTTTACTTCTAGAAGCAGCCACAAGATGGAACCAACCCCACTTGGGCTCATTAAGACATGAACGAGGCCTTATTCGGATGACAGGGCCTTCTTGGGCTTCTTCCTTGCGTACTGGTAAAGGATAGGAAGATGTGCAGCCCCATAAGTTTCAATATGGTAATAAGGATTAAGGACAAAGGAACTCTTTCTCGCACTTTGATGATGTATGTACGCATACCGTACCATCAGGGATACTGGATACCACTACCTGTTTTACATTTAATATGATCAAATACATTGCAGGATAATTTAATTTTTTTTACCATCAAAACGGTATATAAAATCTTAAATCAACATAATCCATGAAATAAACTGACATTAACGATAAATGTTTGCACGTTCAATCCAAAGATGGCATACACTGTCCATAATAAACGGTTCGTCCGTGACAGTATGTTTACGAGTACTTATCCTTGAGTGTTGCTTCTTCCATGGCGGCATTCAGGACGGTTCAGAACGATGTGTAAAAGATGGAATGACCTTTCCACATAGACCGTTATGCAGCCATCCTCAAAGTAAGAAGTGTGATTGGAATAAAAGCACGCGTGTGACAATATATCCACGACAGTCTCTCCACAACACCTCTTATAAGGCAGCAGAACCATGACAGTTTGTTTTCTGACGACTTGTATATGACATGAGTTCGAAAATGGTCGAATCATCGATTACATCATCATATAATATGTATTTCTATTATATGTGTTGATTAACTATATGCAACATATGCAATAACGATGAACAACTTAACGGATAACAATTCTTTAGTGTAGCTCTCATTATAACATTCAGATCGATGGACGGTTATGTATATACGACATAATTGATGGATATGCTCTCTCCGCAAAACACGATCATAACAAACGACTCTACCTACAACACTCAAGTAGCCTCAATAAGTTTGCATCCTATAATCCGTAAAATAACTCTTAGAATAGAATCCTAAATCTAGTGTAAAAACCTTTAAATCTTGTTCAATAGACCAGTATCCTTCCACAAATGCAAAATTTATAGTATGAAATAATCCGTTCTTTTTTTTTTTCCGAATGAGCCTTATATAAACTTATATTGAAACAACTAATGGGCTTTCAAAAGTTACGGCCCAATAATTTGTCCGACGGCTGCGTGGAGTGTAATCGTCAAACTCAAGTAGTCTGTCTCCACGATTTGATCCAGTTTCATACTCACGACCAACTCGAACCACCGTTCGCCTCTTCGCCGATCGCTAACCATATAAAAAACCTGTCGACAACGACCCTCTCAGATCCTTTGGCGTGTGGCGATTCGCAAATCGCCTGACTGCGATCTTCGAATCTGCGATGCGTCCCTGAAGAATGTGCGGAGTTTCAAACCCAGGATCGTATCAAGCCTCACACTTTCTTAGAAATCAAGCGATCGATTCATAAATTAGGGTTATGACTTCCGTTTCCGCCATGGATGGAAGCTGGATCTCGTCAATTTTTCTTCTTCTATTGATTCTGTTCGTCTCCAATGCTTCATCTCGCGGGTTATTAGTTGAACAACCTCCCAAGGATACTTCGAATTCAACCACTACACAAGTAAAGTCGTCTCCTTTTTCTTCCTTAATCGCTTTCTTTCGTTTGATCTTAGTGTTAGGGTTTTCAATGAAACAGTGTGTTTATGTTGTCTGCTTCAGAGTCCTCCGTTGCCTAATGTTGGAGATGTAAAAGCCAATGGAACCTCATCAGAACCTTCTCTGCCAACTACTAACTCCACGAGTACTGATCCTAAGGAGTCTGATCCTGCGAGTCCTCCACCACCGCCTCCGCAACTGCAAACTGAAGGAGAGAAAAATGTCACGGTTGTGTCAAATACAACGGAGGCGGTAAGCCCGCCTCCTCCTCCAGTTAACCAAACGGATAGCGTGGATAAGGGGAAGTTACCGGATAAATTGGCGCCGCCTCCTACGAAGAGTCTGGAGAGTGGGGAAAATGGGAAGGTGGCGGAGACGGGAAACCCGCCTCCGGCTAAAGATCCTGAGAAGGTGGATGACGCTAAGGGAAGCTCAGAGTCTGCCATTGCTGAGACGTGTGCAGGGAAGTCTAAGATATGTAGAACTGAGAATTCATTGGTGGCCTGCACTTTGAGCTTCGAAAAAGGTACACTTGGGGCTTCTTGTAGTGCTATTTTATTTGGTTTCTATCTATAGAACCTGTACTCAGTTGTTGAGCATTCAAAGTTTTGAGCTTTGATACTGTCAAAGTTGGGAGTGGAAAAGTATGGCCTTTTTATTCTATTGAACTAGACGGAAGCAGAAGATTTGCACAGAGCTATTGGTTTTAACTTCTATTCGAAATGATATCTTTGGGATGTGCTTTCCTGCTTATTGAACAACGATTTGCATCTAAATAGGTTGTCTTAGCTTCTTCAGTAAAAGCCATAGATCAGGTTTTGCTTGCCGCGTGGAGAGACTTGTCCATGCTGTAAATAAACACTTGTTGGTTATGGTGATTTGTATGAAACTCATCTTGTTAAGGACTAATGTAGCAGAAGCGTTATATTAGGCTAAGTCAAAGTCCCAAATTAGTAGATGTTTGTGATTAGTGTGTTGTGTTAGTTTGTAAATGAGTGTGATCTCAGCGACATGAGTCTTTTTTTTTACAAATTATAGCTATATTCTCTTACCATTTGTAAGGTATCTGCTTCATCTGTTCGGTTTTTTACAGTAGGTTTTTGCTTGAATTGATCGAATTTTAGTTTCTAACTTGTGTTTTATTATGGCAGATTCTTCAAAATGGTCGATTCTAGTTCAGAATGAAGGTGAAGAATCTTTAAAAGCAAAAGTTGTTCTTCCAGTTAACACTTTACCAGAGCTAACATTGACAAAACACGAGAGTCAAAGAGTACGTGTTCTATGTGCTTCTGTTCTGTTTCCTTTGATAAAAAAAATCTTTATCTTGGACATGTCTGTCTCTAGATTGGATCTATGATGATACAATGCAAATGTTACTCTAGTAATCGACCTTCTTCCACTTATTTGACAGAAACTGTTGTCTCTATGCACAGGTAAACATATCCATTAGTGGAGACACAAAGAAAATCGTACTGGAAGCAGGGAAAGGAGAGTGTGTGCTTCACATGTACTCACCAAAAGAAAACACCTATTCCATCCACCTTCCTTCATATGAAAAGCTAGTGACGCCCATTAACGGCGCCTACTTCTTAATAGTATCCGTCGTTATTTTTGGGGGAGCTTGGGGATTTTGTCTGTGCAGGAAGAATCACCGTGCAGACAATGGAGTGCCTTACCGTGAGCTAGAGTTGAGCGGAGGGCCAGGCTTAGAAAGCGCCCATGACGTGGAGACAGCAGACTGGGACGAGGGTTGGGATGATGATTGGGATGAGAACAATGCTGTGAAATCGCCTGGTGGTGCAGCAAACAGTGTCAGGATCTCTGCCAATGGATTAACCGCGAGAGCTTCAAACCGAGACGGCTGGGATCATGACTGGGACGACTAGTATTTTTGTGTGTGGATGGACAAACTATTACTTAAAAGAGTCATAACCACTTGGATACAGATTCCTGCAAGGAAGACAAGGCAGAGATACAAAAAGGCTTAAATGTATACGTAATTCACATACATAGATCTTTTTAAATTTTTTAAAGTTGAAGTAATGTCACATTTTGTACGCCAGTCTACGGACCAGAACCTTTTGTATTTTGTTTCCAACTCTTTTAGTTACATAACTTGTATGCCAAGGTATTCAGATTTGTAATTTCCCTTCCATTGCTATGGCTGTCACATCTAATTGATTTATTTCTAAAAGTATTGAAGGTTTAGCCATTTTCCCTTGATATATTGGAGCTTTGAGCAACCAGAGAGTGTCGCAAATCATAGTGACAATCTGGAAACTCCTCCAGCTTTGGATAATGACCTCTTCTGGCCCTAACAATTTCAATCGGAATACATGTTATGAACAATATGTTCTCGACTTCTGATTGATGTTTTCATGTTTGAAATATTGATGCAGTTGGAATAGTTGGATTACAATACCTTCTGGTGAAATTTAAGATCCTCCGTACTCTCCAAAGGCCACAAAATAATGTCACATTGACCAGGTTTGACTTTCGTATATACTAAAAAAAAAAAAACTCTTTTGTGATTATTAGTCTTTGTATTAATGGTTCATTAGTCTCTTTTGTTGCAGAGTTTGGAGATAGAGGGAGAGCTACCTCCATCCACGAATAGCTATGAAAGAGTCTTCTACAGTTACTTTAGTATAGGTATGGATCTCAAGTGGCTTACACCATGAAAATTCTTACCTTCCGAATGGTCCTATGGCCAATAAGTTGAATGCCAAGTCCCTTGAGTCTTTAAATATTAACAAGAGAGATCTAACATTTTGTTGTTGCAGATTAAATATCCGGGCTACGGTTGCGCTCATGGTTGATTCCTGACGCATTGCACGAACGTGCCGGGTGTAAGGTCTTTATAATTACCAAAAACATATATGACAACCTCAAAATGTGATATAAACCGATCTGTAATTTTTTGGGGTTTAGGGGTCTCAAGAACATATGACACAGCATATCAAATAGCTAGACTTATCCACGTGGGAGAAGGTACCAGTTCCCAAAAGTTACCTACAGAGCTAAACATGAGACGCGTTCTCAGCTTCTTAATTGGGTTTCTAACTATAAATGCATTTTGCTGGTTTTGGGACAATAATAAGACCTGTTGTTACATTGAATCTCCATAGTTATGGAAATGGAAGAAACCCTTGGAGAAATCTCAAAAAGCTTATACCGAAATAGTTAATCAACTTTCATTATTCTTCTTCATTCTCAACACTATTAATGGTTGCTTGAGCTGTACGTAAGACAGAGGCTTTGCAGAGGTCCACGCTGATATAAGCTCCTTGAGATCTTTGGGTTGAAGCAAAGATGTCATGCTTCATTGGTTATGGTTGAGCTTATCTCTGCTAGTTCTCACAAATTAAGTTTAGCGAAGAAAATAATTAACTAATTAAAAACATAGAATATATAAAACCAGTTACAAAAAAAAAAAAACATTAGAATATATCACATTCTCTACTTTGTAATATATGAATTTGACTAAGCATTAGTTTTAACGTCAATAAACATATAAACAGCTGTGGCAAACACATAGAAAACTAAAATTTTATATTTCTTCTCAATATCTTATATGATATGAATAATTAAATTAAAACAGCTTACTTTTCAGGTTTAAGAGAACGAAGACTTTTTTTTGGATTTCATGTTATTATTTTTTATTTTATTTGATGAAGATATAAGCATTTTGGTTCATAAACTTTTCCGAACACTATTACAATACTATCTTTCTTATATACTACAAGAATCAATAAATTTATAACTAACACCGGTATAGAAAGTATATGAAAAAGTTATAGAAATGTAATATAACGATAAATAACAAAATGAAAATCACCAATTTAAGAAATCACAGTGAAAATTTTCAAGTTTCAGCATCTGTTTAATATTTGAAATACCCCTAATCTCCAAAATTGTTTTTTTAAGATATTGAAAACTCCAAATAAATATTGAGCATTTTTTATCAGATTAGTATGAATAAATAGTACAAAATCATGCCGATTGCAATACAAACTGTCTTTGTAAAACTCCCAAAAATTATTTAAATTCAAAGATGTATAAAAACAAATTTTAAAAACTGAAATTATAATACAAAAGATCTAGTTTAAGAAAATGAGTTTAATGTTTTATCACTAGTGTTTAGCTACTTATTTGCTTTAACTAAGGTCAACAAGCACATACTATCAATAATTTTCTTCACAAACAAATACATACATACATAACATAATTTCAATAACGTAACATTTAGACACATACAAACCAGATTTTTTAACAAACATAACATTCAAACACATACAAAATTCAAAGTTCCAA
Organism: Moricandia arvensis; assembly: GCA_905132765.1. Taxonomy (NCBI): domain Eukaryota; kingdom Viridiplantae; phylum Streptophyta; class Magnoliopsida; order Brassicales; family Brassicaceae; genus Moricandia; species Moricandia arvensis. The sequence goes on along the minus strand of CAJHQP010004008.1, from coordinate 34,820 downwards.
CAGACACAACAAAACATAATAATAAAAGTACTTTCATCATCATCGAAGTAGGAGAAGCTCGGCGAGTGACTCTCCATCGCCTACAAAGCTAAAAATACATCCCGCAACAGAATTGTAACCAGCAATCTATCCAACTTCCAATCTCATGGACAGTTTGAGAATCATAAGATTGTGCAAAGATTGTGCATTGTTGTCTTATCAACAAGGTCCGCACAACCACTTGTAAACAAAAGAAAAGAGAAAATAGTTAATAGTAAACTTTACCATCAACATAAACAATGAGCATAGTCACTGGTTCCATGTTCTCCATGGCTCGAATGATGAGCTTATCACCCATGATGACCTGGCCATTTCTTTTAGCTTCACAGCAAATCTCTTTTGCCTTAGCCAAACCAGCTTTAGAGGTGGTGAAAGTCATAACGAAAGAAGTAATTTCAAGACCAAAAGATTGGACTTTCAAAAGGCAATTTTGTGAATATTTGAAACCCCAAGAATGAGTTTGGAGAAAATGTAATGTGTGTGTTTTTTTTTCTCTCTACCTAGAAATTTTATTATTTATCCTAAAGACAAAACATTTTCCTACCTAATTTCTAAAAATGGTTTTATTGCACTTATTGATTATTAGTTTTAACAGTAAAGTAAGAATTAATTTGTATCAGATGAGAATCAATTTTACGAATATTTTCTGATATAGTTACTAACTGAATAAAGATTCTAACAAAAACTGTAACACTATTCAGAATTAATTTCTAACTAGAAGTTATTTTTTTGTACTATATGAAGCTTAGACTATCTCAATGCATTTTGATATGTATTTGTTTTAATAGAGAATCTCTATAATTGATGGAGTTTGCTCCAATGTATTCCCCTATAATAGTAATGCTCAAAATATAGAGTGAAAATAGAGATTGTTATTTCTTTCTCTAATTATAGAATAAACAATAGCAGTCTTTAATTTAAAAGAAAGAAATAACAATTAGTTGGAGTGCAATTGATTTTAAATACTGTTATAGAAGCAAAAATAGCAAAGAGTTGGATATGCGCTTAGGGGGAGTTAGTAGGATAGGTGGAATTGGTTGATTTTAAGAATAAAGAGATTTGTTAAATTTGTAGAAAGTTGTAATGACTATTTCACATTTAATAGTCTACGAAACTATTCTACTACAATGATTTTAAGAATTTTCAGGATATATGTAATATTTTGAAAGGTTTGTTTTATGAGTTAAAATGTTAAAAATTCAAGTCCCAATAACATCAAATTTTGATGAAGTGATAGAATCACTAAAACTCAAACTTTTGAATAACAAGAGATTTCATATGTCACTGAACAATCATCAAATCAATAGCATTTGATTTTAATAAGAATGTTAGAATTCATTAATCCAATAATCATATAATTTGAAATTCTAACCATCATTATAAATTTAGATCACACTAAGACCATCTCGAATGGTTCACTCTATTTTTTTTTTTAAAATAGAGTAACTCTGTAATGAAGTTGTGTTCTATTTCTATGATACTTTATTTTAGTGTGAAAATAGAGTGATGAATAAAAAATAAATGAATTATTATATATATAGAATTAACCTATTTTTATTTTATTATAGTCTAAAAGTAGAGTACTATTGAAACCTTTTTACGCTAAACTCAATTGTATAATGAAAAATGGAATGGGTTGGATACCACTGATGTAGGATTCTTAAAAAATCACAATGGTATTATATGGGGATTTATTGGATTAGGGGTTTGAAAAATCTGAGGATCTTAGATTTGATGCAATTTAGTTGAAATTAATTGGATTTAAAGAATATGATGGATCTTTAATGGGGGGGGGTGGTAGAAATTAAAATAAAAATACAATAGATTGTTAAGATTTTTGTTAAAAATATTTGAATACAACATAAAAAATAACTGATCCAAGCGATTATTCTTTGTATTCAAAAATCCACCTTTTTGCGGAAAAGACATATGAAGGCTTATTAGATTAGAGTATAAAATTTTAGTTTTTTTGTTGGAACTCTTGTTAGATTTGATATTTATAATTTTTTTTTTAAATTAAGGTTATTGAAATCATTATAGAAATTCTGTCAAATCCCTTTTTATTGGAAAATATGGATTTTACTATTTTGAATTATTGGAAAAACGTTTTGCTTGTGTACCGATCCAGAATTAGTGCTGAACAAGAGGCAAAATAGTTAATGCAAGATGAACATGTCAGAATCATAGCACGCTAAGGATTATAACGTGGAGGGTGTGATGGGTTTTTCTAAAAGCTCATGTCTAACTCTTGATTATCATATTAGTATGATATTATTCATTTTGAGCTAAACATGCCCGCATGAAATTACTTTTGAGATGTTTCCCAAAAGATCTCAGATGCTTTAAGAATGCTCATGTCTAACTTTTGATTATCTGATTAGTAAGATATTGTTCATTTTAAGTTAGACAAGCCCGCATGAAATTACTTTTGAGGTCTTTCCCAAAAGGTCTCAGATGCTTTGAAAATGCTCCTCCCACAAGTGAATTTCCAGGATATTTGACTGATTTTTGCCATGTACCTCTAATTCCTACTCAAAGGTTTTTTTTTGTTTTTTTGCAGTTTTTTTCATCATCCCGCTCGGATACCAATTTTTGAGTTTTTTTTACAGGCCTATGTCCAACTCTTTATTATCTGATTAGTACAATATTCTCCACTTTATGTTAATAACTAACAGGCAAACCCACATGAATTGTCCTTTGGGCTCCTTCTGAAAAGGTTTCATACTAATCAAAATTGGATATCGACTTATATATTAAACATTATTTGTCTAAACTTCCGATTTGAAAATTGGATTAAAATCTCTCGGGGTGACGGTAGTTGAAGAACATGTGACTTCCACTACAAAAAGTTAGTTTAAATCATTTATTTTATATATTTGCATTACTTATAAATGATGTAAACATATTTTACATCATTTAATAAATGACTTACTTTTTGGTGATGCAAATAATTTGTATCATTTTGATCAAAACTGATGTAAAAATAGTAAATATTTTCATTAATTATATTAAATGATGTTAATATGTGTCAATTGTTAAAAAATGATGTTACTATTTACATCATTTGTTCTAAATGATGTTTGTATTAGTGTCGATTTAATAAATTGATTGTAACTATTTATATCATTTATTATTACCAGATGTAAAATTAATATCAATTTTTAGAAATGATGTTAATAGTTGTATCATTTACATCAAATGATTTAAATATTTATATCATTTGTACATAACTGATGTTACGCTTATTTCAATTTCATAATTGATTTTAATAATTATATCATTTAAAAAAATCGATTCAAAATATTGTTATCACTTTTAAATAAATGATGGTAAATATATATCAATTTTAGTAAATGATTCTAATACATTTCAATTATACAAATGATACAAATATTATTTTTATTTAAATATTTATAATATATATTAATATAAACAAATTTGAAATTTTAATAATTTAATATATATATATATATATAAAACATTATTAGCTAAATACACCCAAAATTAATAATTAATGTATTAAAAACTAAATTACATAGTTGTTCCATCATGCAAATTCGAACATCACTTAAACAAAAGAAAATTAAACAACATAAATAATTCAAGAGTTACTGAAAATATTGTTAAGCACTACCACATCCTTCGCTTGGGTATTTCCACCAACAGAATCACACATTTTCCTGAGATACAATTATATAATATATGTGTTAATCATCTGAATATTTATGTATAAAATATAAATACATTTACTTGTTCTAGATTAGGTGGATTTGGTATGTTGGCAAAAGTTGGATTTGGTATGTTAGCAAAAGCAACAACAAAACTTGCAGCCCATGCCCTTGCCTAAGTATTTAGTTAATATATTAGTTATATATACCAAAATATAGTAATGTGATTTAACTAATAAATGATATGGTTACCTGTTCACCAGTTGAAGTACCAATTATTTGCTGGATGAATGTAGTCATTCCTTTGACTTGATCTGATAATTCTTTTACTTGTGTATTCAGCTCAACAACCATTTCAGAATTTTCTATATCTGTTCTAGTTGCAGTTGAGCGGCACATTAATTTTGAAAGAGTAGGACCACGACCAACACATCTTACTCGTCCTGGACGCTCTGGACCAAAAACTTGAGCATATTCATCATCCAAGCTAGTTGTAACATTGTTTGTGTTGTGTGGGTTTTGGCTCAACAATGTAGTAAGTGCTTCTTAATAAACAAGTCAAAGATAAATATCTAGTATAACTAACTCATACATCAATGGTATTTTAAAATAAAACTAACCGCGCGTTCTTTTGCTTCTTCACATACAAAGCTTCCATTTAGTTTTGTGCGAGTCTCGATGAAAAACTCTGCTCGACGGGGTGTTTTTCCGGTCTTGATTTTCTTAGTAAAAATACATGCATAAGAATATCAAATATCAGTATATTAATTAAAATTAGGTTTATACTAAAACTAATTTACTTACAATCTCATTTCTTTTTCTTGCAAAACTTTTTTTTTTCACAGACGTGAGACATGGTATGTTTTTTTTGGTTTTTGGTATTCCACTCTTGCATTTTCTGAAATTTCACATACATAAATAGTTACTTAATATTTTATACACAACAAATATAATTATTTAACGAATCAACTATACCTTCCACTTTTCAGTGAATCTCATATGGACGAAATGACCCCATTGATTTTCTGGAACCTTTTCAGGTCGATTCTGCAATGTCTCAGTTTGAGTATTTCGCTTATATTCTTTCCAAAGACGTAGTTTCACATCCTTGCATCTACTGCCTAATGCACCCATCACAAATGTTTTCTCATTTGTGGATCATCGAACCTGAATTTAGACTGAAAAAATAAAACATGCGGTGATTCATCAGACCAAAATAATATACTTCAAAATAGCTCAAGATTATAACAATTGATAGAGATGTTATGTGTTACCTGAATTACTTCCCATGCTTTTTTCTCATTGTGAGGATTAACCAACCTCCAATCACTGTAGTTAATAGGTAGCAAATTCACATCATTGCTTAATTGACCAAGCCATGATCCTAGTAGACCTCCAGACTCTCCAATTGGTTGTCCGCTATCTTCGTCAAAATGCACAATCACTTTACTGTTTTGAAATTTCCAAACATCTTTAGATGTTACCATTTTTCCTTTAATATTTCCATCATTATCTTGTTCATTAGAAAAAAATATACCAGTTAGAATATATAATTTTAATGCTTACCATTCCAACAACAAAAAAAAGATTTTTCAGGCAAGAAATAATGTAAAAATAAATATTGATTCTCTTTATTTCAAAGTTTTTGATAAAACTCGTTAAACCCATACAAATAGGTTTCTCTAAAAGTGAATCATCCTCTCATCGAATAATATAAATGTTTGACTAAAACAACAATAGGTGTAAGAGTTCAATCAGACTTATACACGTGTAGAGTATCTAATGCACTTGACAATTCTTTTAAAATAAATATATAAATAAATTAAAGAGACAGACTTAATTTATGTTACCTATGACTTCTACTTTCCACTTAAAGCTTTTACATTCAGGAGTAAGTGCACGAGGCATGTCATGATCTGTTTCCAAATATGGTGAATCATCTGGTTCTTGTGTCTCTGAATCCATGAAATCCATGATCCTAAAACAATTGAAATCCATGAATCTGAAAATATAATATTCCTTCCTCATTTATGGAAAGTGTAGAAGAGAGTTTTTTTTGTAACATAAATTAACTTTCATTCATACTTAATCTTCTTCAATACAATAGATAGAGGGAATTATCCATCTTTTTGACAATAAACATAAGCTACAACATATAAATAAACTAAGCAGGATAGGTCTTCAATCGAAGATGACAGCGGATTCAAGACGATGCTTGAATGTGTCGAGTATGCCTTCGCAACAAAGTCGAAAAGCTGAAGAATAGTCACATAAAGTGACGTTGAGGTCCAGCTCTCATCTACGAGAATTATCAAGGTAATCTCAATTGCATTTCCAACCGTTACACAACACGACAAACCGATGAAGAAACTGAAACAAGCGCTCGACAACGAGTCCGAGGAAACTTCTCTTGCCATAGGAAGAGAATATGGTTGTAAAGTCTTTTCCTCATACGAGGGGAAAGTTTGAAATGGAGTCAAGCCCGATGAACCCATCGGTAAATACATCCCAAAGGAGGAATATAATGTTAAGCTACAAGAAAAGATCATGGTGAACCCACCTGAAATCTTAGAGAAACTGACCCAATTAACCTTCTACAAACACTGGTCTTGGCAAGAAATTGATTGGGCTGACAGGAGTAGTCTCACAAATGGGCCAGGCCCAACCAAAATGGAACAGCAGCCCACTATACTCTGTCATGACTGGACGAAAAGTCACTACAGGAAAACAACAGCGTTATTCCGACGGCCAATTTCATCGGAATTTCATCGGAATACGTAAATTCCGACGGTATTTCGACGAAAAAGGTCGTCGGAAATATCTCGTCGGAAAAATGTATTTCGTCGGAATTTCGTCAGACTTTCCGAAGAAATTACGAAGAATAGTTTCGTAGGAGATTTCCTCGGAATTGCCTCGGACATTTCCGAGGAATGGTTTCCTCGGAATACTCCGAGGACAATTGCCCTCAGATATTTCCGAGGACCCACTTCCCTCGGAAATGTACTTACCGAGGGCTCATTTCCTTGGACATTCTGAGGAAATTGTTTCTTCGTAGTTTTCCGAGGAACCCTCTTCCTCGGAAAACTCCGAGGAAATTATCCCTCGGAAACGTCCGAGGAGAATGCTTCCTCGGAAATTTCCGAGGACTATGTTTCGTCGGAAATATCCGAGGGAAAGAGTTTCCTCGGAATAATCGTAAACCAATTTTTTTTTAAATAATTTATATATTTTGTATTTTTTAATTTAATTTTTAAAAATAAAATTTAAGCTCAAATAATAGAAAACATATATTATAATATTAAAAGTTTTACAAATTAAAAGAAAAACATTAAACAAGTTTTATTAAAAAAACACAAACTAAAACCGGTCGAGAAACATTTGTCTCATCATTTCCATCATTTGTGCATTCGCCCTCTCTGCTGCGTCCACTTTAGCTTGTTGGGCGGCCATCTGGGTCTCCAGTGCTGAGATCCGGTCATCCTTGTTTTGTAGCTGCTCCATAATTGCCGGATCAACAAAATGCACCGATGAAGAAGAAGCAACCGACGGAGATCGACGACCCAAACCGAACAAACGCCTTTTTCTCTTTGGAACCGCCTGAAAAGAAAACATAATGATTTTAGTAGCAGTAAAGATAAAAAAATAAAAATATAGTAAAAATAAAAATGAAGTTCTTACCGATTCAACGAGCTCGTTTATTTGACCTCGAGACAGGTTGCTGGAACCAGCAGTAGTGACGTCCTCATCAGAGACAAGCTGAGAGAGGCGGAACTCTTCATCATCCTTCTGGCTTTGGACCAGGTCGATCACCTCCCTCACAACACCATCAGAAATCTCGCTGGTCTTTTTGTTGGTATACGCCATCCTCATTAGGGCGAGATTATCAACCGGCACACCATCATTTTCTTTCGCCTAAAAATGTAAGAAATGCATTAAAAATTAAAATAAAAATGTTTAAAGATTTGAAATACAAAATAGATTTAACTTACCATTCGATCTCCGAGAGTGTGAATACTCTGGGCACCCAAGTTGTGTTTGTACATGCCCTTCTCGCGACGCTCGCTCTTGCGGTTGCTAGAGTTGGTCACCGATCGGTCTTGGGACGTCTCCTTCTCCCAGTGTTGTATCAACTCCGCCCACACCGTCTCGTTAATCGATTTCGGTGTCTTTCCTTTGTGCCACTTCTGCTTCCACTCATAGATTTGCTTCCCATAATTATCCATGACTTTGTGGTTGAAGTGGTGACGGATGAAGTCTGTCTAATCAGAATTCCAGTTGAATTCTTGCTGAAAAAAATACACAATTAGTAAAAAAAATTATGTTAAAAATTAAAAAATAAGTTAAAAAATTAAAATTTACCGCAAACTGACGAAACCACATTTCCCGATCCTCATAAGGGAAACTGGAGAAGGTAGGATATCCCTTCTGGAGGGTCGAGTACATCATCCGGGTGATGAAGGTGCTGATCCCGTTCCCCGATCGGTCAAACCTAAGATAAAAGAAAAATAGGAATGAAAAAATATAATGAAATAAAATTTAAAATAAAAACGAAAAAAGGTTTTACCAAGTTTGGTGATAGCCTTGTGGATACGGAGTGAGAACGAAAAGATTTTCCCGACCCGGCTGCTGAACCAACTGTTCAACAGTCATGATTCCCGGAACAACCGGAGGAACGAGAGGGTGACCATACTCGTCAGTAGCTTGGTTCATAGACGCTGAAGAAGCTCGAGAGCGTGAGGACGAACCACTACGACCTCGTGGGGCAGAACGACGAAGTCTAGCTTGGTTTTACTATATATAAAAAGTTTTACAAATAGTTTTTAAAAATGACAAATATAAATATACAAATGATGTTTTATAAATATAAATATAAAAATAGTAAAAACATTTTATAAATATAAAAAATATTTTAAAAGTAGTAAAAACATTTTATAAATATAAAAAAACGTTTTATAAATAGTAAAAACGTTTTATAAATATTACAAAACGTTTTATAAATGTTAAAAACGTTTTATAAATGTTAAAAACGTTTTATATATAGCAAAAACGTTTTATATATAGTAAAAACGTTTTATATATAGTAAAAACATTTTATATATAGTAAAAACGTTTTATAAATATAAGAAAACGTTTTATAAATATAAAAATCATTTTAAAAATATAAAAAACATTTTATAAATATAAAAAATGTTTTATAAATATAAAAATCATTTTAAAAATAAAAAAACGTTTTATAAATAGTAAAAACGTTTTATAAATAGTAAAAACGTTTTATAAATATAAAAAATATTTTATAAGTAATAAAAACGTTTTATAAATATAAAAAACGTTTTATAAATAGTAAAAACGTTTTATAAATATTAAACAACATTTTATAAATGTTAAAACGTTTTATATATAGTTAAAACGTTTTATATATAGTAAAAACGTTTTATATATAGTAAAAACGTTTTATAAATATAAGAAAACGTTTTATAAATATAAAATTATTTTATAAATATAAAAAATGTTTTATAAATAGTAAAAACGTTTTATAAATATTAAAAAACGTTTTATAAACCTAAAAAATAGATTTATAAACCTAACAATCCACAATCCAAACAATCCTAACAATATAATCCTAAATCCTAACAATCCTAACAATCCTAAATCCTAAAAAATCTAAATCCAAAAACAACAATCTATCAAACCTAAAATCATCAATTTCATCCAAAAACTTAACAAAAACAACCAAAAATAAAAGGGATAATGATTTTACATGTTTAGGGATAGGTTTGGGGGAGAAATGGAGAAGTTTGACCGGAAATAATGGAGGAAATGAGAAGAGGTTCGCCGGAATTCGAGAGAGAGATAAGAGAAATGGGGAAGAAGAAAGGTCTCGGGTAAAATAGACATGAAATATTCCGAGGAAAGGGGTCGTCAGAATTTCCTCGGAATTAGTAAACTTGATTTTCGCGAAATTTTTTGGCGGTTCTGTTTCCCGGGTAATGGAATTTCTGAGGAAATTCCGACGAAATGAAAAACCTTCGTCGGAATTTCCTCGGAAATACCATAAATCGGACAAAATATCATAGTCTGTGCAGAGCATATTCGTTTTCCTCAGAATTTCCTCGGAAATTTGCTCTGCATGTTCCCTTATTGGACAATAATATTTAATTTTCTTCGAAATTTCCGAGGAAATTCCGAGGAAAACATATTTTAGGGTTTGGAAACATCAAATTTGTGAACCCTAGTTCATTTCTTACATAATTTCAAAGTTGTCCAATGCATAACATTGAGAATCTTATTTAAAGATGTGGATAAACCATTAATTACAAAAAGTCGAAATTGATTACAAATATTGTCCTTCCCGTTTATTAAACTGTAAAAGTGTTTCTCTTGAAGTGTATGAGTTTCGTTCATACAATCGGAAAAATGTTTATTATTTGAAAATAAACTAACATTTGAACTTAAAATCAATTTAAGACACTTAGGAAAGGTTTTGTGGTTGTATGTTTTTCATTTCTAACCGTATAACGATGTTTTCGGTTCAAAATATCCCTTTTCCTCGGAATTTCCTCAGATATTTCCGAGGAAATTCCGAGGAAACTGTTGCCCCTAAAACTAAACCCCAAATTCGAAATGTACAAAGGTAGTTTCCGAGGAAATTCCGAGGACTAACCCTTATTTCCTCGGAATTTCCTCGGAAAAACTAAAAAAATAAAAAAAAAAACCGTGACGTGGTTTCTATTCTGATTCCGAGTCATCACCGGATGAATCTGAATCTGAATCTTGGTGAAACTCTCCAATCACAGGTTCATCCTCTTCGTGAACTACAGCTTCCTCTCCAAAGTCGGTTAAATCGACTACCAACTCAGCGTGTACTAAATCTTCAGCTGCATTTAAGTTTCCGGATGTGCTTGGTTGTAGTGGGTCTTGATCAGAACTTCCCTGAACTCGCCCTCTCGGGTTGAGTGATGTAACAGTGACCCATAGATCATCTCTGCTCCTAACTCGAGGATACTTGATATAGCAAACCTGTAAAATATTACAAATTTATATGTAAATTAGTAATAATAATAATATACAGACGAATGAATCATTATGAATAAATTGACATATATATAATTACCTGATCGGCCTGCGAAGCAAGAATGAAAGGATCATAATATTACAGCTTTCGTCTCGAATGTGGAGTCACTGATCTCGTGCATACCTTCTGGATACCTTCTGGAGTCACTGATCTCGTGCATAAATCACGGAAAAAGCACTTATCCCTGCAATTGCTTCATGAACATTTCGTGGTAATAGTCCCGAGAAGGCAAACGGAAGGAGGCGCTGCATCATTACATGGCAATCGTGACTCTTCAAGCCGATAAACTTTCCTTCTCTTCTGTCAACACAGTTACGCAAATTAGATGCGTAACCATCTGGAAATTCCACATCGTTTGAAATCCAATCAAAGAACGCATCTTTTGATGCTGCATCCAGTCGGTATATGGGAGCAGGAGCCCTACCATTCTAATCAACATGAAGTTCGGAACGAGCACATATATCGACTAAATCAGGTCTTGACTTCAAATTATCTTTTGTTTTACCTTGAACGTTAAGGATCGTGTTCATGATGTTGTCAAAAAAGTTCTTCTCAATATGCATGACATCTAAATTATGCCGCAGCGGATGATCCTTCTAGTATGGTAGATCCCAGAAAATACTCTTCTTGTGCCAATTATGTAGTTCTCCAACACCATCTACTGGATAATGCACATGTCCACCAACAACTGGCGTCCTTTCTGCACCAAAATCTCTTAATTGTGTCAACAAATCTGTCCCACAAATTTCCAGAGGTGGACTATCAAACACCTTCTTGTTCTTCATAAACAAAGTCCTACTCCTACGATATGGATGATCAGGTGGTAGGAATCTCCTGTGACAGTCAAACCAACACGTTTTCCTTCCGTGTTTTAGTTGGAAAGCATCTGTGTTATCTTGACAATATGGACATGATAACCTTCCATGCGTTGTCCATCCAGATAACATACTATATGCTGGAAAATCACTTATTGTCCACATAAGTACTGCGCGCATTTGAAAGTTTTCTTTACACGAAACATCGTATGTTTCAGCACCTTGAGCCCATAGTTGTTGCAACTAATATATTAGTGGCTGAAGAAACACATCAAGTGATCTCCTTGGATGCTCTGGCCCGGGAACAAGAATTGAGAGAAACAAAAACTCTCGGCGCAAGCACAAGTTTGGCGGTAAATTGTATGGTGTAAGAATGACTGGCCATAGAGAATATTGTCTTCCATGCTTGCCAAATGGGCTAAAACCATCGGTACATAATCCAAGGTAGACATTTCTTTTCTCATATGCGAATTCTGGATATGTTGATTGGAAATGCTTCCAAGCTTTTGCATCTGAAGGATGTCTAATCTCACCATCTGTTGAATGCTCCGCATGCCATCTCATTGGTTGGGTTGTGCGTTCAGACTGATACAACCTCTTCAACCTTTCTGTCAACGGCAAATACCACATCTTTTTGTATGGCACTGGAACTCTTCCACTAGTATCTCTATAACGAGCCTTCCCACAAAATTTGCACTGAAGCCGGTTCTCATCCGCCCTTCAATATATCATGCAGTTATCGGTGCATACATCTATTACCTGATACGATAAACCAAGACCAGCAACAAATTTCTGAATCTCGTAGTATGAACCCGGAGCTAGATTATCTTTTGGTAGAACACCTTTTAAAAAATCAACAATCACATCCACACAATCTTCAGCCAAATTATAATCTGTTTTAATGCCCATCAGTCTTGTTGCCGATGATAATGGCGAATGACCATCTCTGCAACCTTCGTACAAAGGTTGTTTTCCTGCATCCAACATATCAAAAAATCTCTTAGCTTCTGCATTGGGTAATTCTTCCTCTCTAAAATGATCATGTACCATCTGCTCAGTACCTACACCATAATCTACATGTTCTAATTGGTTCTTCTAACCTATCCGCAGTCTGAGGTTCGCTAGTACTACCATATTCATAATCAGTTTCTCCATGATGATACCAAATTTTGTAACTTCGTGTAAACCCATTCAAATATAGATGTGTCCAAACATCCCACTTTTTTATAACCTTCTTATTTTTACAAGTAGAGCAAGGACATCTTAACATACATGTTTTCGCTTCCGGTTGTCGTTGAATTAGCCCCATGAATTCGGCTATACCTTCTTGATATTCATCCGTAAGCAATCTCGTGTTAGGATCCATATGAGGTCGATCCATCCAAGAACGATAATAATTTGAAGAAGACATGGTTTTTTGAATATATTTCGTGTGTAAAGTGAGTGAGAAGATGAAAAAATGAGTGAATGAAGAGGGTGAGGGGTGCTTGTATTTATAGAATAAACACTGCCGACATTTCTGACGAAATTCCGACGACTCCTCGGAATTTCGTCGGAATTATTCAACACCCACAACGGCTCTTTTAACGGATAGATTCCTCGGAATGTTCTCGGTTTCTTCTGACAAATTAACCTTCCTCGGAATTTCGTCGGAAATTTCCGACGAAATTCCGAGAAAATGCGATTTTTTAGTTTCTTCGGAATTTTATCGGAATTCCGTCGAAATATTCCGAGGATATATGACTCCGTCGGAATGTCCGTCGGAATATGCCATGTTTTCTTATAGTGAGTGTAAGCTACGAAGCGCTTATCGGTGTCGGAAGACCACCGAAAAATACTGTCGTCGAAGAGAAACCACTTAGGAGAAGAGAGTTAAATACCAAAATAATTGAATCCAAGATTTAATTTACCTTGATCCTGTGATTTTTTCAACCTTAGCTCTCTGATATTGGTCACAAGCGGGTTTTTCCGGAGAACGTGAAACGTCCCTGAATATATCCAACAATTTTAATTAGTTATGGTTAATTTTTATTAAAATAAAAATATCTAAATGCATAATCAACTCCCGCTTGGATAATAAATTGAGCGGGATATTTTTCACATAGTTTTAGATGTTTTTAATTTGTGTGTTTACGTATAACACGTAAAGTAGTTAGGATCGCAAAATCATATATCATCCTATATATTTGCAAAAGCTTTAATATTCGTGTGAATCTGGATTATTTACTTTGGTCTCACATTACGTTAGTGGGTCTTCAAATTTATCAGTTAAGAAGGCTATATATATATACTCGACACCCTCTCCCATTATTCATATCATAGTTGGATTATTTAAAAGTTTGGTATATATTTTCATTATTTTAAAATTCCACTCACAATTGCTTTATAATTTTCATAGTTGGATTATTTAAAAGTTTGATCTTCAAATTCCACTCACAATTGCTTTATAATTTTCGTGAATATTTTTTTAAAAGTTTGGTATATATTTTCATTAGTTTTAATGTTCATATGAATATACAAACGCAAAGTTGTTGTTCTCTTATGTAAAGCATATAAATTTAGATTGGTTGGTTCTTTACAGCATCATCAGGATCTAGATAAATTAATGTATTGAGTTACTAGAAAAAAGAAGATGTAGATGAATAAATTGAACATTAAGATGCAGGTCCAGGTGAAGTAGTCAGAAAAAGATGTCGATTAATAAACACAAATAGCTATTTCAAAATGGGAACTACACTTTCAAGTTATCAGTTGATGAAATAAAAAGAATATGATTTCTAAAGATGAAACTCAGAGAAAAGACATTGACATTATAACATGCTCGCACACAAACAAAGACAAAGCATTAAGCATGTGAAGAGAAAACCAAAACATAGCTAGCTAGTGTGAAGATGGAGTACTTTTAACACACGTCTTCTCTCAACTCTTTACGTGTCTCACTGGAACGTAAGCATATTTTAAAATAATGAAAGTATATAGTGTAAGCTCAAGAATTTAGAGTTTGATAGGTTGCTGCAGTGGTGAAGCTTTGATTCACGTTCGGGTGTTACACATGGAAAATGAGGTGTTACACACGCTTCGGAGAATAAAAAGGAGATATCAAAGATGTGATGATGTGGAATATTTTCATATGTTTGATTGACGAAATATGCTTTAAATAAGCATTATTAGATCACAAATTGGAAGATTTGGTGATGCTAAAATATAGGAAATAATGTATTAAATAATAGGAAAAGATTATTTGATATATACCTTGTCTTTTCCTAGAATTAGGTTAGGGTTTTTGATGTTGTAATTCTCACAGAAACACAAAAGGGATTTTGGGGTTTCAGAGAGTGAGTGATTTGTAGACGTGATCAACAGGGGTTGATTCACGCAAGTTGGGTGTGTTAGAAATCGATATGTGTTGAGTCCTGTAATTCGGATCAAGCAAGTCTGTAAGAGATTGTGTAAAGGATTTCTAATAGAAGAGATACATATTTTGGAGTTATTTGGTGCCTTGTGTTATTGTTGAATCTCGATTTAATAATTGGTATCAGAGCGGGACACCTAAACGAAGGAGGGTTCTTCGCACCAAGGTGAGATCCTGAGAAGAGATTATGGCGATTTTGGCACATAATATGTTGTTGTTGAATGATGTGAATTATGGGTATTGGAAAGTGAGAATGAGAGCAAATTTACATGGAGCTGATGAAGATATTTGGACGGTTGTTCAAACTGGATGGGAAGAACCATATGTGGTGCTAGAAGATGGTTTGAAGACACCTAAACCAAAGACAAAGTGGACTGCAACAAAGAAAAAGCTTTCAATGTTTAATGCGAAAGAATTGGATATAATCTTCAGTTCTGTAGATGGTAAGCAATTTGAGCTAATACAAGGATGTGAATCAGCTAAAGAGGCTGAAGAATCTATTCACCTAATGATTCAGAAACTTGAAGAAACCATGAATCTTTTGCATAAGATATCCAACGAAACACTGCCTAGAGAAGAAGAAAGACATAAAAGTCATGAAGTGGTGTGTTTTAATTGTCATGGTATTGGACATGTCAAAACAGCTTGTCCATCATTCAAGAGAAAAGAAATCAAGTGTAATGGATGTAATGGTTATGGGGACATAAAGTCGGATTGTGTGAATACAAAGAAGATGAAGAAGAAGAGAAGCTGCAGTGATAGAAAGTCAGAGAGAGAAGTAGATGCTCTCAATTTCGTGGCTCTTCATGGAGTTGTGGGATTTGAAAAAGACATCACTAAAGTTGAATCTCGTACGTGTGTGTCACACCCTAGTTCTGATGCGTCACACAGTGATACAAAAAGTGATTTACATGCTGATCTTTTTGCTGAGTATCAGGTTCTCTTTGGTCAATTTACTAAACTCAGTGAAGAAAATATTCAGCTGATCAAAGATAAAGCAACGCTGAAAGCACAAGTGAACATTCTAGAGTCTGAAAACAACAATAAATCAGAGACTAGGGTGTCAAAAAAAGAGAAGGAGTTTGATCTACATAGTCTACAAAAGACAATCTCTGAGCAGGCCTACAGTCTAAAGAGTGTGAAGACTAAATATGAGCAGACGAAACAACTACTGAATGAGGAACTCGAGAAAAGCCAGCTGCTACAAAGAGAACTTAGTGAAAACTACAAAAAAAGTAAGAATGGTGAACACTGGATCAGCTACTCTGGATCATATCCTATCGTTTGGGTAGTCTCCAAAAATCAATTGGGTTTGGGTTATAAAGGTACTACTTCACAAGATCAAGATCATGACAAGGCTGATGGGATAAAGTTCATAAAAGTTGCAGTAAAATCAGATGATAAACCCAAAGGTACATCTCAACAAACTAGCATATCAGTAGCTGCAAAACCATCAAAATCAGTGTCAAAAGTACAAGACATAAAAGTTATTGCTAAGCGAAGGAATGGCTGTCACTTTTGTGGTAAGATCAGACATAATGTTGCCTACTGTTATGCTCGTAGAAATCAGGTTGAACAGGCTTGGAGGATGAACCTTTGTTATGTGGAACCTAGAAGGTATGGGCAAATATGGATAGCTAAGAAGGATATGTATCCTAAGTTTACGAAAGGTCAGTCACACAAGCATACCAACGTGCCATACACTCGGATTGGAAATCAATATGCTGAAGCTGAATAACCAATTCGATGGACTTCTACTAGAAGACATTGAGAGTTTTGATAGTCCAACAAGTATCATGAAGTTTTTCACAGAGTTTTTCACTAAAGTAGGGGGAGATGATACTTGATTCAGGGGGAGTTCAAGATAAATACTTTGAAGAAGTATATGGTGCATATTCTGCTTAGAGGTTAATGAGCTTGAGTTGTAAAACTCAATGAAAAAGGGGGAGAATGAAAGCTCAAGAATTTGGAGCTTGATAGGTTGCTGCAGTGGTGGAGCTTTGATTCGCGTTCGGGTGTTATACATAGAAAATGAGGTGTTACACACGCTTCGGAGAATAAAAAGGAGATATCAAAGATGTGATGATGTGGAATATTTCCATATGTTTGATTGACGAAATATGCTTTAAATAAGCATTATTAGATCACAAATTGGAACATTTGGTGATGCTAAAATATAGGAAATAATATATTAAATAATAAGAAAAGATTATTTGATATATACCTTGCATTTTCCTAGAATTAGGTTAGGGCTTTTGATGTTGTAATTCTCACAGAAACACAAAGGGGATTTTGGGGTTTCAGAGAGTGAGTGATTTGTAGACGTGAGGGTGTGTTAGAAATTGATCTGTGTCGAGTCGTGTAATTCGGATCAAGCAAGTCTGTAAGAGATTGTGTAAAGGATTTCTAATAGAAGAGATACATATTTTGGAGTTACTTTGTGCCATGTGTTATTGCTGAATCTCGATTTAACATATAGTTGCAGATAGTCTTGTGCAAGTTAAATGGGAGCATGTGACCTAGCTTGTCATGACAATGAATCCTATAGATGAAACTCAGAGAAAGACTATTAAGATTGAACCTTGATTAAATCCTCCAAGAGAAGAAGTGGAAGCACAGAAGCTTGCCACACAAGAAAATGAAAGAAGAAGAAGTGACCAAAGAGCCAAGTTGAAGAAAAATGAAGAAGTGGAAGCAAGAGATTGCTTACCACCTAAGGAAAAGAAGAAGCAGCAACTCACACACAAACAAAGATATAATCGCAAGTACTCGACACTAAACCTGGTGAAGGTTAACGAAAGTACAGAGGCAAAACATTATCTGGTTACGGTTCAACTTATTATAACAAAAATAACTCTTTAGTAAAGAGAAAACAAAATAGTCTTTATATTTGAAGAAGAAAACCACACTATAAATATCTTCTCTCACGAAGAAACAGAAACAATATGATTAATTAGATTCCTCGTCCTACTGACCTGAAGCATTTGAATCACCCATGTCATATACATCTCTGGGTTGAACATGAACAACAATATTCCATTCTATTTTAGAAGGATCTTTCACATAATATACCATTCTTGCTTGAGATGCTAATATGTATGGTTCGTCCTCTTCGTCTCCCATGTGTAAGAATCGTGAAAAGTTTACCATATGATGACCATATGCATCCATTTTATACCCTCGTTCGGTTCGAGTGTCTGCCCACTTACACTTGAATAACACAACTTTGAAAACTTCATAGTAGTTTAGCTCCATAACTTCAATCAAGTTACCATAGTAAGCAACAGTTCCTGTTCTTGGATTAGAATCACGAGAACTAGCATAGCTCATAGTCTCAACAGCCACATACACACCACTATTTTGTGTTTTCAGGTTAGCTTCTCTTTTCGCTGTCCGAAATTTAAAACCATTGACATTGTAAGCTGTATACTTTAAAGATTTTTCAGATGGACCTAGGGCTAAGCATCGTAGATCATCAGTTATCCCTTCTAACTCATTAATCTCGACTTTTTGTTTGATCCATTTTGCAAAGTTAAGATGCACTTCTCGGTCAACGTCGATTGCACGGCTCCTCTTTCTCTGATGAGACTGCTTCCTCAACAACTCATTTTTATACTTCCTAAATACACAATTAAGAGAAAATGTACATTAGAAATCTTCAGCTAAACATAATCAAAATGGTTGTTCTTGAACGAGAAACACTTACTCTCTTAAGTGATCAAGTAGTTGACAATTGACCAAAATATGTCGATGTGCTTATTGCCTCTCTACATGATTAAGAGTATAAACATGACCGGTTCCAACAAGTGGAAGTTCTGAATTTGACCTTATGCTAGTCTCAGCGAGCGGTCGATCATCTATGCGTCCAATCCGAGTAAATCGTGTCTCTATATCATTGAGATACATTGAGCAAAATGTTACACATTCATCAGCTAAATATTGCTCACATATAGAACCTTCAGGCTTAGCGCGATTCTGAACATAAGATTGGAAGTGTCCTAAAGTCCTGTAGATAATTGAAACAAGTAAGTTTTCAATTCTGATTATATATATATATATATATATATAATTATAATGAAGAAAAAGTTATACCTCAATCGGATACATCCAACGAAAGGGAATTGGTCCACCGAATTTTGCTTCTTCTGTGAGATGTACTATTAAATGTACCATTACTGTAAAAAAAAATGATGGAGGAAAAAACATCTCCATACGACATAAATTCACCACAATACGGTCTTGTAATTTATCAAATTCATCAATAACAAGGACCTTTGCAGATATACCTCTAAAATATTGACAAAGCTCGACAATGGTTGATGACACATCTGTTGGGAGCAGATTCCGAATTGCAACTGAAAATAAATCTCTCATTATCACGTGACAATCATGGCTTTTTAAGCCTGATAGCTTTCAACAATAAACTTCAATACAACTTGATAAGTTTGAAGCATAACCATCTGGTAGTCTTACATTCTTTAAGACGCTTAAAAAAATGTCTTTTCCATGGCTGTTAAGAGAAAAGGATGCAGCTTGATACTTCTCATTATCATCAGGCCATAAGTCAGAACGTATACCTAGCTCCCGAAGATCTCTTCTAGCATTCAGATTATCTTTTGATTTTTTTTTTCACCCAATAATGTGTAGGCTAGATTGTCAAACACATTTTTCTCTATATGCATGACATCCAAATTGTGTCGCAGCATTGCAAATTCCCAATAAGGCATCTCAAAAATATACTTTTTTCTTCCATTGCTGAGTACTAGATCTTCCACCATCACTTCGATCTCTCTTCCTTCCAACTCCCACTAAAACATTTTTCTTACCAAGAGTAACATTAACTTGTTCCAATTGTTGAATAATTGTAGAACCTGTCACTATGGCTGGTGGAGCTCTAGTTTCTATTTTCCGTCAAAATTTGTTCTATTCTGGCGAAAATCATGATCTAAAGGAAGAAAACGCCAATGGCCAATAAAACATTTTTTCCATGGAGTAAACGTTATCCGATGCCATCATAGTTACAGCTTGGACAAGCTGATGATGTATACATATTCCAACCAGACAAATTTCCTAGACCATGAAAATCACTAATTGTCCACATGATAGCTGCTCGCATGTAAAATGTTTGCTTTGTGGAAGCATCTAGTGTTTCAATCCCATCAAACTATAACTCCTTCAACTCTTTGATAAGTGGCTGCAAGTAGACATCAATATCATTACCAGGCATGTGTTTTCCAGGGACAACCATAGAAAGGATCGTCGATGTATGCTTCATTGACATCCATGGTGGAAAGTTGTAAGGGAATAATATCACCGGCCAGATGCTATAACTACTACTCATTGTACCAAATGGGTTAAAACCATCAGTCGCCAAGCCTAGTCTGACACTTCTTGGATCAGATGCAAATTCTGGATATTTTTGATCAAATTCCTTCTAAGCTCTTCCGTCTCTTGGATGGCGAAGCTTACCATCATTATTACTACCAGAGGCGTGTCATTTCATGTGAGTAGCAGTTTTTGATGACATGAATAAACGTTGCAGTCGTGGTTTTAGAGAGAAATAACGCAAAACTTTAGTAGGAGCTTTACTTTTTTCTTGTTCTGATCCAGAAACAATGCTCTCTGTAGAAATATTGTTTTTCCAACGAGAGACTTAACAAATTTACAGATCTCCCTTTCTGCATCGGCCTCCCAATATAACATACAATCATTTGGACATGCATGAATTGATTCATAAGTCATTCCTAATTTGCTAATAACCTTTTTCATGTCATTAAATGAATCTGGTAATTTTGCATGTGTAAAAGCTTCTTTCATCAGCTCAAGCACCATGGATATTCCCTTGTCACTAATCCCACACAAACATTTGATGTGGTACAACTTCAGTATAAAAGACAACTTCGTGAACTTAGTGCATCCTGAATCTAGCTCTTGATTATAGTCAGCAAACAACTCATCAAAACCCCTTCTCCTTTTCCACAATTTCCACTTGAAGTTGATGGTCTTTCAGTGTCCATAGGTTGCTCAGACGATCCTAGTCCATGTTCAGCATGCATATTCGTACTAATGTCAAGAAAAATATCTTCCAAGAAATTCAAAGGTTAATCTGTTTCAACCTGACCAATATCAGAAGGTATACTTGTATTCCTTGTGACACATGTATCCTCTCCGTGTAATATCCAGCTTGTGTAAGAATTTAAGAAATCAAAGCATATCAGTTCACCTTTGATTTCTTCTTTTGTTTTAGATTTAGCTAGAGTGCAATGGTTACACAGACATTTCACCATGCTTGCATTAGAGTTACCAAAGGTAAATTCCAAGAAATTTTTCACTCCTAATCTGTAATATTCAGATAGATGTGATTTGTTTATCCATGATTTATTCATCAAAATCTGAAAATACAAATTTATATAATTAGACAACCATTATACGGCAGATCCAAAATTTTAATAAAAAAGGCACGTCAATCATCATAGAATCGAGTTACCTTATTGTATGCAATTTTGATTATCTGAAATTTCTCACAGATGATTTTTCAAGCTCTTTTTTCCTGAGAAAGAGATAAAAACTCTTTAAAGTGTGAAGAAAAGATTTTAATTTGATTACCATTTGTATAAGAGACTTACCTCTTAATTATTTGTCTCTTATTATCGAAACATTAACTTTTTATCAAAAGTAATCTGATTGAGAGGAAGGTGATAAACGCTGTAAACTTGTTCGTGAGTGTGCTACAGGCGGCAGATGTAGACGCAAAACCTATTTTTCTTTTTGATCTTATTTTTTTTTAAGATAAGTTTCAATTTAATCTTTTATCTCATGTATATTATAATTAATACAAAAATATTTTATGGTATCTACATATTAGCATCAATCTTTATTGATGCTAATTTTATATCATTTAATAAGTGATGGTAACAAAAAAATAACTACATCATTTATCTAATTGATATAATTGTGAGAAATTAAATTATTTTTCAAAAAGTGATACCAATTATAAAATAAATATATCGTTTTATTCAAATGATGTAAAATAAATAATAAAAATCACTTTATTATAATTGATACTAAATTATATATATTTGTATCATTTAGAAATAAATAATTTAAAAGAGTATCACTTAATTTTGTGATACAATTTAAGTGATATAATAAACCTTTTTTCATGTGACTTCTTCACTCATTTAAAGAGGCTCTACAGGGAAATGTGATGGTGATGATAAAAGATTTGTATAGACTATATTCTTAGAGAAATAGTTTACAACCAGGATTCAAGATGTTTATCAAACAAGGATATAGTATAAAAAGTCCCCCCCCCTAATGAGCAAAAAGACGAGTCAAGTAATGTAGTAATTTGTGATGTGAAGTGGCACTACAAAAAATTTGGGTACTGGTAGCAGTTCGCGATAGCAAAAACTTACCAACTACTACCAAAAGTGCCAAAATCATAACACAATTCTATTGTAGCATTAAATTCGACTAGGAAAGAATTTCATTAAGAGGGAACGCCAAAATCACTACTATAGCTGAAAAGTTATTTTAGAGCAAAACACTTAGCCAATTTTTTTGGTTTTCTGCCACTCTCACTTTCGACCTTCTTTTTTTTTGTTTGATCAAAGATCATCTCTCTCGATTATAACATGTGCACAAAAAGACTTCTTTCGGCCCTAAAAATTTCAATTGTGCTAAATATGATCCAAACAAGTGATCAGTATTAAATACGATCTCAATTCGACTATAATTTTAAAAAGATAAATTTCATAGGATGATTTCCCTTTTAGGTTTTTTCACCAAAAGAGCTCTAAAGAGGAAAATGACCGAAATAAATTTTATTAAAGGGTAAATTAACACTTATACGATAGGTTTAACTAATCTAGACTTAGAATTTAAATTTGAGGAATGAGGCTTTGGGAGTGGGATTTAGAATTTAAAAGAAATATATTTTTTTTAATTTTTAGAAATATTTTCAAAAATATTTTCGAATTTCAAAGAGAAAATTTGCAAAGAAAATTTCAAAAACATATTTACCAAAAAATTCCAATTTGACAACATATAATTCGACACTAAAGTTTTATTTTTTTATTATTTAATTAAATAATGATATATATTTATATATTTTCAGATCTACCCTATCTCGGAGGTGACAGCGCGTGATAGTAGGAGGCCGACTCCTCTCTATGTTCCGGTGGTGGATTTATTGGATCTGGCCAGTACTAGTCTTCGTAAGAGGGGTGTTGTTCAAAGTTTGTTTTGTGTTTTTTCCTTGGCGTCTTGGTGGACCACCACCTCCTTCTGACACCGTGAGTGCTTCAGAGTGATGTTTCCTCGTCGGCGTGCTGTTTGCCAGTGGCTTGTGTAACGACCCGCTCCCAGAGTATTTTTACGTTCGAATAAAATAGATTGTGTGAGGTTTAATTCTGCAAAGAGTTTATTTTCTAAGTGTCAAAACACTTGTACTCATTGAATATTGGGACAAAAAGTTGTATTTTGACTAAGTATTGGATGTTTGGTAAGTACTTGGAACAATTGCGGATTAGGCTGAATGACGGTAAGTTGATCATGGGATGATTTGGGCCTAACTAAAGAAAGAACGAAACCGCAAAGTTAATTAAGGAAGGTTTGGCTATCGAGAAATGCGAGTTTCAAGTAAGGAAAGTTTGAATAATTATCATTATGGGATTATGCAGAAGGAAAGTCGAATCTTCGGGAATCAGTTAAGGAAAATATCGTAGAGAAGGGATCAAGCATTGATGGTGATTTTTGACCGAGCCAAATAAGGCAACACGTATTAAGTACTCGGTTTGATGAAAAAAATCCAAGAATCCTATAAAAAGGTTCTCATTTCTTTCACAACCAAAAAGAAGAAAGTCTCATAGAGAAATCAGAGCAAAAAAAAAGTTCTAGGAGAGAGTTCGCCAAGGGAGGATCGAGAAAGAAGGATGGCAGAAATTCCCGCCAGAAAACGCAACAAGGTTCAGAGTCTTCGATCTTTTTAGATCACTCCAAGTGAAGATGTGATTCGTTGCAACTCGATAGCATAGTTATTAGCGAATTAGATATGGATATGCTAGGATGTTTGAATGAATGATGCGTTTTATGAAAAGTTGTTTTTTGAAGTGATCTTCAGGGATCGGAGAATGTTCTTCATATTCTTAGGATATGGCATGCTAGATTGTGTGAACTGGTGGTAAAATGAATGGAAATTTTTCTGTGAAAACATAGGTTTTGATCTAAAATGTATGGCATGTTAAAGGAAAAAATGCTAAGGAAACCGATTAAGATAGTGAGTAAATAAAGAAAGTATGGATTTAAGAAAATGTTATGAACTAAGGAAAGTATGTTTTTGCTTCGAGCCATAAAAGATGATATGATCGTTTTTGGCTTCGGGCCGTATGTTGGCTTTGGCCATGATGGACCTACGGGTCGTATGAGTGACCGGCAGGTCGAGTAACATGGCTACGGGCCATGTATGATTGGTTATGGGCCGTGTATGATTGGCTTCAGACCGTAAGTGACCTTCAAGGGTCAAGAATGAGTATAATGGACAAAAGAATGAGAATGCATAAAATATATAAGTAAAGAGAAATTGTAGTTCAACGAAAATTTTAAGTATGAGGAGGAATTGGAATGTTAGGTTGCTAGAATGAAATGGAATTTAGGTTGTTAGAAAGGATTAAAATGTTGGGTTACTATAATGAAATGGAATGTTAGATTGGTAGAACAGAATGGAATGTTAGGTTGTTAAAAAAAAATGGAATGTTATGTTGTTAGAATTTGTTGTGAATGTTATATATGTCACGGGTAGCATGTGAGCGGTTTTGAGCATCCTCGTTGAGTATTTTCTATGTTCATACATCATTCTATGATGCAGGTAAAGTTTGATTGTATGCACCAGGGCGCGAGGCTAGAAAGACCATCACGAAAGAGTGTTTCAATTTGGGATAATGTTTTGAGAAATTAAATTAAATTGTCTTAATGTAACACTACAGATTTTAAGTATTTGGTTTCGAATTTCATTAATAAAGTTGGAATATTTCTTCGTGTTCTCCCTTTAAAAAAATAGGTTCTATTTTACTTAGAAATTTCAACATGTTTTCAAATATCTCCGGGTCTTGCCTAGCGCGTGCTAGGGTTACTGGTGTTGGCTCGTGGAGTTACGCGGATCTGTAGCAACGGTGTGGTCGTATTTAGCTATTCTTGGCAGCTCCGTCGTCATCCCCTCAGCAGTCTCCTCTACCATGTTCTTCTTCCCGTTTCTTCTGTGACGCAGCCAGCTCGCTTAACAGAAGACTGCTCCTTGTTTCAGTTTGTGCAGGTTGGTCCATGTCTTCGTTTCAACCTTCAGCAAGTGAAGAGATTGGTATTTGGTTCTCTAAATGAACTATAGGCGAGGTGCTTTGGCTGTTCGGGTTATCTCTAGACTTCAGCTCACCTCAGAGACTCTTTGTGGTGACCGACACTTCCCAGTGTCGACGGTGGTCCCTAGGACTATCTCGGCAGTGTTGGTCACTCTGTTCTTGTAAGCCTTGTGAGCTTGGTCGGGATGTTTATTACAAGCAGTTCATCGAGTCCGTCTTTTTTCTTTCTGTTGGAGAGCTTCCAGGGATGCTTTCGGTTCCAAGCTAGGTAGGTCCGCTGCGGAGTCTCCGTAGTGGGTGCGTGAAAGGAGGATAGTTTTTTGGCTTAGTCAACCACGACTCTCTTTCTTGGTGGCGTTGCATACATAGTAAGCTTGTTTCAGGAACATGATATGGGGCTGTCTCTTGTCCGTTATTGCTATGGTAAGGTGGTGCTTGCTTTGTCTGTCTGCTTGGTGTAGGGCCATGGCGTGTTGGCGATCTTTGGAGGTTCTTCCTTCTTTCCGAATAAATGCTCTGCCTTGTTGAAGCGAGTGTGCTTGGTCTTGGGTGTTGTTGTCTGGTCGTGTTGGCTTGTGCTTTGGAGGTTTGCTGTGAGTTGTTTCCTGCTAAACCAAATCTTAAAGTACGGTTGGGGCACGCCAATTCTACATGGCTCTGTCTCTCGCAATCACTGTGCTTTCTTCTTTCAAAGCAAGCGGTTTGCACTGATGGAGTGAAATCCTCTGGTAAGCAGTTTATACTGGTTGTATCAGCCCATGCTTAGACTAGGAAGTGTCTTTGTTTAGTTGTTTGCTTCACTTACTCTGTTTCTCTTGTTTCCTATGTACGTCTGTCAAAAATCTAAAAAATAGGTAATAATATCTTTACATTTTTACCAAGAAAACCATAGTAGACTTTTAAAAAAATATTACAAAACAAAGTTATATATACTACTATGTTTCTTCATCTTCTCCAAATTATGCATATCTAATTCAATGACAGAGACTAGAGTTAATCTCATAACACAATAGTATGTATGCATGAAAGAGATGGATTGAGATGAGAACACAATATATTGAGAAAGAATAAATTCAAAGGCAAAGAAACACACTGATACCTCAATGAATTTTGTATCGTAACGAGGAAGACTACGTTTGAACCAGAAAAGTGAGAACAATAGCTCCAACATCCATAAGAGCTTGATTATTGGTTTATGCAGATTCCATTTCGCCACCAATTTTGGCACCCCAATCATAATCATCATATATAAGAACTATTTTGACTTGGACAACAGACAAAAAGGGATTTAACTTAGAACTGTCACTTACTACGTGTACTTCAAACTTAAAGAATCGTGCACAAGTTCCATTGATCCAAGCAACAACATGTTTATTGACTTTTCCCCTTTTTAAAGATTCAAAAGTCTACAGAAAGATAAAGAAGCATAGTAGTATATAGAATTTTAATTTTGTAATAATATTCTATAAGTTTACTTTAATCTATTAGTTTTAGAGTCCTCTCCAAAGGATAACAATTCTGGAGTTCGAATCCTCTGAAGGACATTTTTCTAGTTTTTCTAAAATCAAAACAACATAGTTTTTATCTTACTAACGATTGACTAACTTCTATTACACTTAATATTGATTTTATAGATGTTTTAAAAAGTTCAGATAATTTTAAAATTATAATCGAATTGAATCATATTTATCACTAACCACTTGTTCAGATTGTATAATAGTTACGGTCGGAATAGGCAATTTCCCCTCTACTATCGTCCATCCTTATCATATTCAACAAGGCTAGACGAGGCCCATTTATATCCAGGCATACACGAAGTCAAGAATCAAAAAGCCCAAGATTACGTAACCTAAACAAGTTGGGTTTTCATATCAAAAAACGGGACCCAGTCTTTCGCTTTACAATGAGAGGGCCAGCTCAGACACGAAGGATCGTCGCGTCACCGCTTACAGGGAAAACAAATACGCGTTATAAATTCTCTTTGCTTTCATATATACACACGAACTGTCAACCTTATTCCAAATCAACATTATCCTTGTACGGTTGGGTATGTAATAATAACAGCTGTTACACTAAGACCATTATCGTCACTTCCAACCCGGCTTCAACTTGGCACTAGCCTCTAAAGTCTATAAAGGAAAGAGATAGTTACCAATAAATTAATTTCAACTAAAAACGTTTACGCGTTGAGGAAGCCAACAATGCCTGTCCGTTTTTGTGTTCTTAGGCATTGTCCATCAAGGGTTCTAAGGGTTTAACCAAAATATAGTCCACCTTTTTTAACCTTCTATAATACATAGTTTAGAACGCTTTTGATTGTTTCGTGGACCCTGAGTGGCGGTTCTACGATAGTTTATTTATTTTTTTTAATTTTTTTTTAAATCAAAAAAAATTTAAAAAAAAAAAAAATTTAGACATAGTTAATCTGAACCCATGGATGGAGTGGTATTAAACTATAGTACTAATTACTCCCTTCTTCTCTTTAGTAATTGATCTATGTTGTTCGCCACTTTCTCTCCTAATTCTTTGCTTCTCCACTTCTTCTCCGTTTCATCGGCTAGGGTTCTCACGATTCTCAGGTACGTTTTAACTTATCTCCCTACTGAATCCCCCTTCAGTTCTACTCTTGTCCATTTTTAGATATGTGAAGTTTTTGTTCGCTTTCTCTTTGTAGATCCAGAAAAGACTATGCTTGATCGATGAAGATCGGGGACCGATCCGTCTCTCCTTCTCCTTCTTTTTATCCTTATCTTCTGCAAACTAGCGTCGATTACACATCCACGGACCAAGATACCTCTCTGAACTGTGGGTGGAACTCCTCTTGATCAAACCGACAGATATAACGAGATCATCGGAGTCCCCCGATGTCAAATCCAAGTTCTTGTCTTCCTCCGGTGACTCCAAAACCTCTCCCGCCGCGACGCAAGATCCTTCCGTCCCCGACGTTCCTTACATGACGGCTAGAATCTTCCGATCTCCCTTCACGTACTCCTTCCCCGTCGCATCAGGTCGTAAGTTCGTGCGTCTCTACTTCCATCCCAACTCATACGACGGCCTCAACGCGACGGACTCCCTCTTCACCGTCACCTCTGGTCCCTACACTCTCCTCAAGAACTTCAGCGCTGCTCAAACAGCTCAGGCCTTGACTTACTCTTCCATCGTTAAAGAGTTTGTTGTGAATGTAGAAGGTGGAGCTTTGAACATGACCTTCACACCTGAATCAACACCTAAGGCATATGCGTTTGTGAATGGGATTGAGGTCACTTCAATGCCTGATCTTTACAGCAACACTGATGGGACTTTGGCTCTTGTGGGGTCTTCTAGTGCAGTCACTATAGATAACAACACTGCTCTTGAGAATGTTTACAGGCTTAATGTAGGAGGGAGAGATATCTCGCCTTCTGAAGATACAGGTCTTTACAGGTCTTGGTATGATGACACGCCTTACATTTTAGGTGCGGGGGCTGGAGTCGTTGAGTCTGCTGATCCCAACATGACCATTAAGTATCCTAAAGGCACACCTACATACATTGCTCCTGTTGATGTTTACTCCACGGCTAGGTCGATGACTCCAACAGCTCAACTCAACCTCAACTTCAACCTCACTTGGGTTTTCAGCATTGACTCTGGCTTCACTTATCTTGTCAGGCTTCATTTCTGTGAGGTTCTTCCCGACATCACTAAGGTCAACCAACGTGTGTTTACAATCTATCTCAACAACCAAACAGCTGAGCTTGAAGCTGATGTTGCTGGCTGGACGGGTGGGAATGGGATTCCTTTACATAAAGATTACGTTGTGAATCCTCCTGATGGTAAGGGACAGCAAGTTCTGTGGCTTGCTCTTCATCCAAACACGAGGGAAAAACCGGAGTACTATGATGCTATTCTTAATGGAGTTGAGATATTCAAGATGAATAGTTCTGATGGTAATCTTGCTGGTCCTAATCCTATACCTGTTCCACAGAGGACTGCAGATCCATCCAGAGTCGGACACCCGCGCACTGGTTTGAACCGTACAGCTATTATTGCAGGTGTTGTCAGTGGTGTAGTTGTTCTGGGGCTTATCTTCGGTTTATGTGCAATGGTTGCTTACCGTAGACGTAAGGCTGGTGATATCCAGCCTGCAAGTGATGCAACATCAGGGTGGCTTCCACTGTCTTTGTATGGCAACTCTCATTCTGGTGGCTCGGGGAAGACAAACACTACAGGAAGTTATGCCTCGTCCCTACCTTCAAACCTGTGTCGTCACTTCTCCTTTGCTGAGATCAAAGCTGCCACTAAAAACTTTGATGAGACAAGAGTGCTTGGTGTTGGAGGTTTTGGCAAGGTGTACAGAGGAGAGATTGATGGTGGAACTACAAAGGTAGCTATCAAGCGAGGCAACCCGATGTCTGAGCAAGGTGTGCACGAGTTTCAGACAGAGATTGAGATGCTTTCGAAGCTAAGACACCGTCACCTTGTGTCTTTGATTGGATACTGTGAAGAGAACTGTGAGATGATCTTAGTGTATGACTACATGGCTCATGGGACAATGAGAGAGCATCTCTACAAGACTCAGAACTCTCCTCTTCCTTGGAAGCAACGTCTTGAGATATGCATTGGGGCAGCTCGAGGCTTGCATTATCTACACACTGGTGCAAAACACACGATCATCCACAGAGATGTGAAGACAACAAACATTCTGCTTGATGAGAAGTGGGTTGCTAAGGTCTCTGACTTTGGTCTGTCAAAGACTGGTCCTACACTTGACCACACACACGTAAGCACGGTCGTGAAAGGAAGCTTTGGTTATCTCGACCCAGAGTACTTCAGACGGCAACAACTGACTGATAAATCAGATGTCTACTCCTTTGGTGTTGTTCTCTTTGAAGCTCTATGCGCAAGGCCTGCCTTGAACCCTACACTAGCGAAAGAACAAGTGAGCTTAGCTGAGTGGGCACCATACTGCTACAAGAAAGGCATGCTTGATCAGATCGTTGATCCCTATCTCAAGGGCAAGATCACACCGGAATGTTTCAAGAAGTTTGCTGAAACCGCGATGAAGTGTGTACTAGACCAGGGCATTGAGAGACCGTCTATGGGAGATGTTTTATGGAACTTAGAGTTCGCGTTACAGCTTCAGGAAAGCGCAGAGGAGAGCGGGAAGGGGATATGCAGTGAGATGGACATGGATGAGATTAAGTACGATGGTGATGACTGTAAAGGGAAGACCAACGACAAGGGCTCTGATGTGTATGAAGGGAACGTGAGTGACTCGAGGAGCAGTGGAATAGACATGAGCATTGGTGGTCGGAGTTTGGCCAGTGAAGATTCAGATGGACTCACTCCAAGTGCTGTGTTTTCTCAGATCATGAATCCTAAGGGACGTTAGAGAAGTCTTTTAAAACCCAGTACACTTCTACCTTTTCTAAACCAGCCCCTTCAAACGAAGGCTGGTTCGTATTATTGATTATTATACTCTTTGCTGTTGTTTAGATAGAATTTTTGATTGTGTATTCGATACGATTACTACTGCCAGTCTGCCACAATGAGGAGTGTAAAAATTATGTATTTAGTTCTCTTTTACAGAACATGATTCTTGTTCAGTTTAGTATTTGTTTTGTTATCTATAACGCTTTTATAGTGGATGCGACGTTAGAAACCAATAACCATTACTAGTCAAAATAAACCAGAACAAGTATGTAAAGTAAATTGTGACGCAAATTAGTCAAAGAGATTAGGTTTTTCTTACCGTAATTACATTGTTTGGTAGGCCCTAAACCAAACATTAGGTTGCTTTGTAGACTTTTCAGTGTCAAGACTAATCATGAGCTAAACTACAACCAAGTTTACATTGTTAGATACGCCTAAAGCACCTAAACCAAACATTAGGTTGCTTTGTAGTCTTGTCACTTTGTTAATCATGAGCTGAATTACAACCTAGTTTACACTTCAATTCCGCAATACCGCTATATATCACCAACGTCTTTTCTTAAAACTATTGTGTGCAACAACAAAATGCTCAAGCTGTATATGTTACGTCATTTAATACAAGTAACCCTTCAAGAACATAAATATCTCAAGAAAAAATATTTTTCCAAGCAACTCTTGTTTTAGAGTTTCAACTAAACAAATCGAAGAAAGAAAAAAGAGTCAAAAGCATTGTCGAAGAGGAGAGAATGATTAAATTCATCATCAAGGTTAAGTAGCCAGTTAGTACCCTTGACATCTTTTAACATTCAAGAGTTCCTCGTAACGAGCACTATCGTTATTGTCTTTGTCTTCGTCCTCTTCCTGGTTACTGCTGCTTCCTTCACTACCACCACACCACTTTCTTGAAGAAGATGATGACTGATTCTGTGTGGATACAACATTGTGCTCGAAAACGGGTTTGTCCCCACTTTTCCTCCTAATAAAGAACATATTATTAGTCAACA
Source organism: Moricandia arvensis (assembly GCA_905132765.1). Taxonomy (NCBI): domain Eukaryota; kingdom Viridiplantae; phylum Streptophyta; class Magnoliopsida; order Brassicales; family Brassicaceae; genus Moricandia; species Moricandia arvensis. Next base: position 3,043 of record CAJHQP010004008.1, on the reverse strand, counting down.
TGGACGTTTCAAATGAATCATATTGTGACAAGAGAATGTTACCAAGTGTTAGTTAGCAATTCCTACCCAAGCTTTTGGCAATTTTTCTGGACTTCGTATATGTGAAAGGCCTGAAAGAGAAGGAACCAGAGAAGAAGAGGCAAAATGCACGTTGGTCGTACTTGATGGTGCAGCTGGATTGGATGCAATCTGAGGCTTTGACCTTGGAGTTAACGATCTTAATCTATGAACGTCTCCAGCTCTTTTGAAAGGAGTAATTGTACTGGTTCTTGAAAGAATTGAAGAACGTGATGGTGTTTTGCGTGATACGGAAGTTAAAGATCGAGAGACAGTTCTCTTTAGAGATACAACCGAAGCTGTTGTTGTAGTTTTCTTAGGGGCTGAAGAGGACCTGACAATGGGAAGAGTGGGGACAATGCTGGAGTGGCGAAGTGTGGGGGTGTTGGATGAATAGAACGTACTGTTAAAGTGCTTCCCGTTGGTTTTAAAGATGGATCGCTCTCGCTCTCTGCAAGGATACGAATCTTATATGATCTCTTTAGCTATATGGATACACATGAATTATAGCTAACGTGTATTGCACTCATACCCTTGTACAAGCTCTTTTAGTATCTATAACATATAATTTTTTCCCTTCATCATTGTTGTGATTTGGGAACATTGTTATATACAAGTTTCACAAAATAAAAACATTATTACATACATACATTCATGCATATTTCATTCTTTGATATTTTTTATTCATTCTTTTTATTGGTGCTTCTTTGCTTACATGGTAATTTTTGAAAGTTATATGCATATATTCAAATACTAGGTGATTCTTCCGTTCTCATGCACATGTACAATTATTTATAAAATAAATATATTATAATAGTTGATTGATATTTTTATTTTAAATTTAATATCATTTTATGATTAATGTATAATTTTAATTATGTTATATTAATTAGAAATGTAATTTTAGATATATAATATCTAATTGGTTAGATTATTACTTTGGTTTATTGGATTGCATTTAGTTCTTTAAATTTTACTATAATATTTTTTGTTATAAATAGACTAATATTGTAAATATTTATATTATTTTTTTTTTGAATTACCAGGAGGTTCGGGCGAAAGCCCTAATTCCCCCAAACCCGAAACCACAACATGTAATATGGAGACCTCTAACACAATGGCTTAGATCCTTTATTTCCATTTAGGTTGGTTGTTGTTTCTAAAATGTATTAATGATATCAAGATAATATTCATTTGGTCAGTTCTTCTTACATTATTTTTTTCACTACATGCCATTATTTATTACATCAATTTTGTAGTAAATTTGTAATATTTATAGTAAAAAAAATGATTAAGGATAATAAAACATGAGATAACAATTGCCATTTTCAGAACATTATTTAAAGAATGTTCAACTGCAGATCAGAGTAGCCTGCTCCGGCTTTGTGCCTCTCAAACAAATCCTTAAGCGCTTCCACAAACTGGCCATGCAACTTAGCAATCTGATATGCAACGAAAGAAACACAATAAGTTAATGAAAGAAGCATTCTACACAGTACCAAAATTGCTACTCCTGATTCCATGCAATAACAATATCCAAGAAGAAGATGAACTAACCTCTTCATCAGTTGGCTGCAGAGATTTTGTAACTTCAATTGGTTTACCAACTACCACATGAATAGGGTGCCGATATGGTATTGGGGATCTACAAAACCAAATGGGAATAGCTTAGGTCTTTCAAGGTTTTATATGCAAAATGTAACACAACAAAGTAAACAAGAGACGTACTCTTACCCTAAAACTCCCCAGAAACAGATTGGAGTAAACTTGATCGCTCTTGCTAGTTTAAAATAAAGGTTCCAATCAGGCTTCCACCACTGGTACGCACGGGACTGCACAAGAAACAAAGACATATAAGTTTGAGAGTTTCAGTTACATGAAGACAAGTACACAGAGCTGTGAGCAACCCTTTTTGTCCCTTACCTGACCAAAGCAGAAAACTGGAACCAGAGGTGATCCTTGTTCCATGGCGATGCGCACAAATCCTCTTCTTGATGAAAGGAAGACGTTCTGCAATGTAAGAAACAGTTTACAATAAATAACTAAACAGAATGTAGCAGAAGATCACAAAGTAGAAATAGCAAGTCTCAAATATTAAAGTTCCCAAATCAATATATGATTTCATTAAAGCACAAGTGAATCCTACTAAGTTAGCTACCTCAACATCATGTTGCAAGTGAAATGTTTCCTGCACACCACCAGGTACAAGGATACAACTATATCCAGACTCCAAAAGGGAAGAGAAACTCTTCCTAGAAGCAGGAGCGAGCCCTAACCATGCCCACATGTGCCTTAGAAACGGTGTGTAGAATATCTAACAATCATATTTGGCAAAAAACAACTGAGTTTTAAGGACACACATTTAATAAGGCATTAAGTATTGAGAATCAGGAACTCACGGCAGTGCTTGCAAGAAGTTTGATGTTAGGAAGAGGCATAAACCCTGTAAGATCAACAAGCACAACAGCTCCAATGGGCCAAACCGAATGTGGTTCATAACCAAAAACTGTAGTTGCAGGTTTTAAAAGTCAACGCCTCAAAAAGCTTGAAACTTTTGGAGTAAGAGAGAAAGATTGTGACAGACCATAGGAGCGATCAGGCTGGAAAGCTTCGTAATCCTCGACATGCAGAGTAATAGGGAAGTAACTAGACGCATGCTTACATATGTACCTGTAAACAGAACAAAGTTGATGACCAAAACGATTGGAGATAAAGGAAGAGAGAAGAAGAAGTACCTAGCTAGCTTAAGACCGTATCTGCTACGATCATCTATAGGGATGAAGATAAACAGACAGAGCAGGCCCAAGACCCTGAAAAACAGAGGATTTTAAGAAAGAGTTTTCTTTGGAAGAGAGAGAGAGAGAGAGAGAGTATGTATTATACAGGAGGGAGAGAGAAGGGGGAAGGAAGATGGGGGAGAAGAGAACAAGAGCGAAGTTCAAGTAAATGGCGCTAAGGCAGGTGGCTATGGCGGTCACTGCATGGA